>JBBMKC010231245.1:0-11506 GCA_037834085.1 Bipalium vagum | reverse complement strand
ATTCAGACGTTGCAAAACGGTTAAGCGTTTGCCAGATGCTGCTCGACATGCAAAGGAAAAAGTCCTTTTTACATCGCCTTATTACATGTGATGAAAAATGAATTTTCTATGAGAATTATAAAAAGAAAAAATCATGGGTGTAGTCTGGAGAATCCGTAGTATTCACGCCGAAGCGAAATTTGCATGGACGTAAGGTGTTGCTATCGATTTCCTGGGATCAAAAGGGCATTATTTATTATGGAATTTTGAAAAGTAATGAAATGGTTGATGCTAAACATTACCAATTGCAGTTAACAAAAATGAGGCAAACGTTGCACTAACAACGACCAGAATATGCCCATAGGCATGAGATGGTGTTATTACAGCATGATAACGCGAGACCACACGTCTCAATTTTAGTGAAAGACACGATTGCAGAATTTAGATAGGAAGTTTTACCTCTCCCGCCATATTCACCAGACATTGCACCATGTGATTACCACCTTTTTCGCTCAATGCAGCAAGGACTTTCTGAACAGCACTTCCTTAATGATGAAGATGTTAAGCAGTGGCTTGAATGGTGAAAAATTTAAAAAAAGAAGAATTTTTTATCGTGAAATACATACATGTATGTTGCCTGAAAAATGGGAAAATGTTGTAAAGAATAATGGAAAATATTTTGCTTGACATCTCATGTAAAAATAAATGTATATTGAGTTTTTATTTAACTTTTTTATTTTCTTTAAAAAACAGTGAGAATTAATGCAACTACCCAATATATTAAATATTTTTAAATCATTAAATTTATTACATATTTTTAATATAATTTTTAAAGTAATATAATAAATTTTAATCATTGGTGTAAAATAAGTTTTTTAATAATTTTAATAAATTTAAAGGTTTTTTTCAGAAATTAAATAATTAAATTAATTTTAATCAAAGTTTTACTTATTCAAACTATACAATTACTTTCTTCGAATAAAAATGTTACCAAATCTTGAGTTTATGAATTCAGAAACTGTTGATAACGTCGCAGTAACTAACAATATAAAAATCATAAATATGATATATTTGATCAATAAATTAGATCATTTATTAGTATTATGTGTCCATTAGAAATAGACTCTTGTTGTTTAAAAGTTTCAACAGATAGTTTTTATTTTCCTGGTCGACAAAAAAAAGTAAAAATCGATCGTTTTGACAGAAAGAAGCCCAACTTTGGGTAATCTTTTGAATTCCACTTTTAAATAATTCGGCAGTTCCTCATGAAGAGCTTCATCATTTTCGAAACACTGTCCTCGGAGAAAATATGACATTGAGCAAAGTAAGTGGAAATCAGAAGCTGCAACATCTGACAAGTGTAATTCTGGTGTAGCAATTGAAAATAATAATACTTCATTAATTTCATTGAAGTATGAGGCTTTGAGTTATTAAAAATGATATTTTTATGTCAAAACTTTATGAAATCTCTACATTGTGTTGTTTTAATATCCGAGTTTAAATTATTATCACCTGGCAGTATTTCAAAGACGAGAATTCATAGATATTTTCGAGTTGCTGTACTTTAGGATAAAAACGAGCTAATTTTGGTTACAGTTGTGTTCATTAAAATTAAAACACATTTCGTAAACAAACAATAAAATAACACTTAAGTCTAATTTTTTTTTAATAAAATCAATATTAATAAATAATGTCTTAAGTCACTCCGCAAAATATAACAATTTTTTCAAGTAAATAACAAGTCTAGCCCTCTTAAAACTCACAGAGTAACATTGACAGAAAATAAAATGAACACTAAAATAAAAATAATCGTAATTCACAAACGATTAGCATTACTTTAAAACAAAAATTACTCAAATCGCTTTTAGTTCAGCCCCGACGTTAGACTACTATCAGAGCACCAGACCACAATCCTTGATAACTAAGCGATTGATAAGCTTAGAGATTGATAACCACTCCAATAATAATTATGATTTCAAATAATCAATTTTGATAACCCCTATTTCAAATAACCATTGCCTTGAATAAGTAAAAAATATTTTGTTTCTAAAGTTCCTTAATTCTGAGAAATGTAT
Source organism: Bipalium vagum (assembly GCA_037834085.1). Taxonomy (NCBI): domain Eukaryota; kingdom Metazoa; phylum Platyhelminthes; order Tricladida; family Geoplanidae; genus Bipalium; species Bipalium vagum. The sequence continues at coordinate 9,452 of JBBMKC010231245.1, read as the reverse complement.
TTATGGTTTTTACTAGCCAATCACAGGTCTTAAAACTGAGTGCTACTTCAACCAACTCTCAATCAAGGGAAATAATAACTCTGAACAACAGGATAAAACATTTTAAAGCCCTATTCAAGACAAAATCTAATCAATCCTGTCCTCCTTGGATAGAAAGAGAAAAATTTACCTGCCTCTCAGAAAGAAAGATTTACTTTTGTCCTATACAGTCCGAAGTAATTATTTCACCAACTTTCGAGAAAAAAATCATTATTGGTAAAATCTTGCCTATGAAAAAGTAGGAAAAAAATTCTGACCATTATAAAATATATCACTATTATTAATTATTTTTATTATTATTATTTATTATCATTATATTATTATTATTAGTAGTAGTATTACTATTAATATTATTTATTACTCTGCCTATTACAATCATGGTTACCATAAATTTCTGAATCTCAATACTATAGATTTACCACCTGTTCAATTGTCATATATTTTAAAAATCATTTTAAATTTAATTAATCTCAACAAAATTGATTAACAATAAATAAAAATAACATTTAAAGAACATGTCTTATATTTAAAATTAATTAAATTAAATTAATATTATTTATAAAAAGAGTATTTAATTTGATTATGAACAGAGAAATATTTTGTTAATATTATTTGTAAAAATTATGTCTAACATATATATCCTAAATGACGAGACAATTTAGAACATTTATTTGTAAAAGATCGATTTAATTTTAAAATCAATAAACTGACGTCCAAATAATTATATTTCCTGTGCAATCAGTTTCATACTGAAATAACACATTAATTAAATGGACTTATAATTTATATTAATCCCATATCAAACAAAATAATTGCTGAAAATGGTTTTTTCAAAATTAATTTAAAATCAATTTTATCCAATAGAATTATTCTTTGATGATAATTAAATCAATTAATATTTTATTGCTTAAAGAATCATCAAATAAGGATTTTCATAAGACAAGGTCGCCATTTAAATTTATAAATTCCATATTTTTTTGAGAAAAAAATTAGATATCAAATTGTAGGATATTTGCTAAATTAAATTAAATTAAAATTTATAAAAACTTAATAAAAATATTTTATATTTACTATTTTCAAATTTAATTTCAAAAAAATTAAAAACAACTTTAATTTAAAAACTTTAATTAATATGCAATATTGTATTAAAACATGATATAAATTATAATTTTTTCTTTGAATATATTTTTATTTCATAATTAACTCATCAATTTAAAGAATTAATTAGTTTTTAATTTATTTCATTTATCTTTGAATCTCTTTACGAGATCAATTTTTTTTTAATACACTTTTATACAATAGAACTTTAAAAAGACTGTCGGTGCTTCATTTTCTATATATTTCTCATACAATCACTAATTGATACAATTACATCTTATTTATATAATTTATTATTTTTTATTATGAGAATCTAAATTTAGAAATCGAAATAATCTTATTTTATAAAATAATAAAAAATTCTGAAATCTTTGCTCATACTTAAATATAGTTAAAAATTCCTAATTTGGAAGAAAGAAAATTAATTTTTATCATTTTATGATTATAATAAGAAATGATAATTCATTCTTGGACTATTCTCTCATTATTATCAATTAATATTTAGATTAAATATATTATTAAAAAAATATAATTAATTATAAAAGCGATATGACTAATTAAAATAATAAAAATCATTAAAATCACTAAAAATCATTAAAATTACTAAATCATTAAAATTCTATTGTTATTGATTTACAATCATATCGAAAAATAATTGAATACCTTAGTATAAATAAAAATTATTTCTTGACTTTTTATTATTTTTTGTATCGTAACAATGATATTAAATAATAATTATTATTATATTATAATTAAATTCCTAAAGCCTATTATATTTACATTTTTGATGAACAAAATTAGAATCTTGCCTTCTTGTTAAATGGAGACGTCAAATTCCCTGTAAAAAAAATTTCTCCCATCATTTATTATTTGACCCTTAAGCGGTTGACAGGAATTATTTCCTGAGAATAAAGATTGAAAATCAATTCCGACTTTTTCTGATTTTTCGTTTAAGGCAAATTATTGCCCGATTGACATTTTCATTTGTGTCTTTTATATTGAATTATTGTTAATAGTAATATGGAATAGTTACAAGCCTTTTTTGATTAAACATTCTCAAAAACATAATTATAATATTAATAATGATTTTAAATTCAGACTAATAAAACCATTTAGTCTGAAACTGAAACCTTAATTAAATCCTCAATTGTAACATATTAAATATTATCACTATTACATTGACTTTCAAAAAATATATATATATATATATATATATATATATATATATATTCGATAGCTACATTATTATCATTACCACCGTTCTCCCAAATATCACCATTATCTTCCTTGTATTTATCAACGTTCCAAATGGTGATATTTCAGTGTGTGTTTGGATTTAATTTTTTATGTTTTTTTCATATTTGAAAACAAGAATTTGAAATAAAATAATTAATCATTTAAATTATAATTATTTAAAAGAAGCAAAAATTAAAAATAAATTCAATAATTTATGAAATAGGTGTACAATTGTGTACAATTAAAACATGATCACAATAATAATCATATTGACTGTAAGAAAGACACGTGACAATCACAAAGAGTGCGATGATTCAGACAAAGAAAGCTGTTAACGCTTCTTTATACAAATAACCAAAGGCAGCCGTTGTCGGCCTGTTTTGAAAACTTTGTTCCTAATATTTTAAATAATATTTTGAGACTTAAGTGACGAGTCTCGAGTTAAATATAATTTTTGAAAAACAATAAGAATTATTATTATTACTTTGCTTAGAAAGTTTAACTATTTAATTATTAAAAAATTCGATTGATTTTATTGAAAATCAGTTTCAGAAATATAATCAATTAAAATTTAAGAGAATTTTATTGGCGGAAATATTTTTTTATACTTCCCTTAATCATCTTACAATTAGAGATCAATGAGTTTTTATTAATTTTAATTGGATTAAGTAATGAAATTAAATGCAATTTCTTTAATTAAGTTTTCTTAATATATCTATTGGAAAATGTTATGATACTTTCACAATGCAATTAAACAATGCGGACAATGATATCATCATTTATAATTAATAAAAAATAAAGAAAATAAGATTTTATTATTCATTTCCAGACTTTAGCCAATAAACTACTTTAATGATAGAATAATAATAATATATTTTTTTTTAATAAATATTAATAATTTATTAATATATCTGATTTGCCAAACTCAGTAACTCAGTTCCAGAAAAAAGTTTTAATTGAATATAATCCTTTGGAATTTAGATACTTATATTGAATGAAAATAAGAACATTTATGCAAACTCTCTAACATTCCGGATTACTATAGATAACTTTAGTTACTATTTCAACAGAATTCAAAAAGTGGTGATGAAGGAGATCATCAAATGATCATAATAATGTTTTGGATGCGACATTCGTTTTTGGAAATTGTGAAGGATATCACTAACAGAACGTTGAGAAAATTGTTTTGAATTTCTATTTCTCATCTTAAATTTTGACACGACCAAGAAACAAAATACAAGAACCCTTGCTCAAATCTTTTAACTATTTTTTTTATTGATTTTCGACCAAATCATGTGGTGTCTATTTGTACATTTTAAAATGCTAAAGAAATTTTATGTGATCCACTTTGAGGTCTTTCGTAAAAAACCCATTAGATTTTCGTTGGATTCAGTTTGATAATTGCTTTAGACTGAACATTTTCAATTCCTGGTGGACGTTCACGAGTTCCTTTATTTTCAAGCCTGGTATTTCCGACCTAAAAAACTTTTAGTAATATCTACATGTCGTATATCTTGATGTCATTTGATCAACCGATACCTGGATGACGTTTCTTGTCGTTTCTGTAGCACTGCGACCAAGTGTAAATTCATGTGACAAAAGGACTCAAAACATATTCGAAAATTGTTTATAATTTTTTATTAATTAATGCGCTAAGGGCTCTTCATATTTATAAGTACCAATATTACTTTTAACCTGGAAAAATAACAAACAGAAACAAAAAAACTAATAAGCTTGAAAATAAAAAATTTAATTTATCCTTATTGATTTTGTTTTATTGAGGTTCTTTTAAAAATAATTGATAATAATTTAAAATATAATTTTTTCAATTTCAATTTTCAATTTTTTATTTTTTCAATATATTTTATTAGAAACTGGATATTCTCCTTTTTCATTTTCATTACCCCTTATTTTTTTCTAATAATTTTTATATCATAAATAAAAAATTTATGTTATAATCGAGATAATAATTATTCATTTTAACCAAATAAATTGAACATTATTTTTTATCTAACAATAAAATATATAGCATTATTTATTATAATATACATATATTATTCTATTTTTAAAAATTTTTATTTTTTGTTTTAATCTCATATTTTAAAAAAATGAGTTCCCTTTTTAAAAATTTTCAAATAAAATAATCTCAAAATTCAAATTAATTATTTTGATTGTTACGGATTAGCGACCGCTTATGATCGCCCTAAAATTTTTAATTGAAATTTCAAACACCGTTTATTCTTAAAATATTATTTCTATATATTAATTTGGGTAAATTGAATTAAAATATATTTACATATTTATGATAAATTTAAATTTTTTTTCTGATTTTAATGTTTTACATTATTATATATAATAGCGTGTATTCCAGTTTATGTTGAATGGATTATATTATAAATAAATACACATAATTAAATGTATATTTAAAAATTCATGATATCCCAGTAATTTGTATCAGATCTCTCTGATCTATTCGGCGATTAGGCAGTTCATTCCTGTCGTCTTTGAATAAGTTGTAAACATTTTTAAAAAATTCGTGCAAGAAATTTCATTATTTGAACAAAAGTTTATAGATTCGTTGTTCAATCAATATATCAATAACAAATTTTACAATAATAATTTAAAATTAAATTAGCTTACTTTTTGTCCACACTAGTATTATAATACTAGTAGTATAATATATATTATTTCTTAAAATTCAGAATATATCTACGTCAAACATAAACTGATTGAGGACTCGATTTGAATTCATTGAATACTTATATAAAATGGTTTTCTTTTGCTTATCATTTCTTTCCGTCATAAGAAAATGGTTGGGGCCGAATGATAATAATGATAATTATTAAATATTGATTCGAAAAATAATAACAATAAGATAATAATAATTTTATAAAATCTGTTAAAATAATAATTAATTAACAACTATAATAATAATGGTAGCATATTTTATAAAAATAAAAGGATATATACAATTTTCCCTTTCTTTCATTTTACCTAATGGGTTTTATGTCATGCCTAGATGATTTTGTGAGTAATTCTTCTGCTTAAAGGCCTAATTAACTATACATGTTAAAAAAAATAAGGACAGTTTTTATTCATCAGACAGATAATTCTGACTTATATTAATTAGACGAGGAGCAGCTCTGTTAACTGCTAATATATAAAGAACTCGAACTCATGGGTGGTCACACAAATATAACGATTAGTTCTAAATTTTAGAAAGTTGTTGACGATTATTTTTGAGGTGTTGAAAAATTTTCTTTTTTATTAAAGTGTTTGAATGACTTTCTGTTTGTTGGCATATTCGGGTTCCATCAAATATAACTATTGTGGTCTTAGATAAAAGTTAGAGATAAAATAATATTTAATAGTTAAAATAAGGAAACTTGCTGCTGATCATGGAATCCAGAAAGATTATCCGACAAATAAGCTGAATCGTTTTTCTTTTATTTTTTTCTTTGGTATTGTCATTCATCCTATCTTAATTTTATTCATTATTATGATTTTATTCTTGTAAATGAAATTTAACTATTTTTTTTCAAATAGATTTTTTAAAAATTGGTTCATTTTTCTTTAGTTATTACCGTGTTTATTATTTTATTTAGGAGGCGTGGTGTCAGGAACTAATTAAGACATGTGAGCTAACAGCGTTGGCATTATCTTTTTTGTCTATTGATATACAATGAGTGAAATTCAGAGATGCGTTGACTATTAGTTGTGAGGCACTTTGTGATTAGAAATTGAGATTTTATTGATTTTGTGTTATCATACGTTATTTTATTTCACTCATAGGAAACAATAGAACCTGCTCATACTTAATATTTACTCAATACTCAATATTTAGGAGTCAGGTTGAACACAACTGGTTAGTATAAAAATATTAACATAAGCAATATTTTTAAAGTACATTTGAGAGTATTCTTACAAACTAGAAAAGTTTTTAGGCCAGATACGTAGATCCCTGATTTCAGGATAATAATAATTATTATTATAGTTATAATAATAATAAAATCAAAGTAGATAGAATATAACCACCATAGTCTTAGAAAAAGTTAGAGATACCATTAGTTAAAATATTTATTGATAACTTCTATACGCAAGTGGGGGTCTTGTCATTTATGAGTTTTAAGTGTTTTTTATAAAGAATGTCTTGTTTGAATCCAATATTTTCTTTCATTTTAATCATTAATTTTTAGTGTTCACTTAACGCCTTTTTATCCTTGGACATCTTTAATCCTTGTTTATATACAATCACTTTCAGTATTTTCAATATGGTTTTCATATCATCTAAAGTCTTGAATAAAAACTGAATAAAACACATTAAATGTATCATCGGTCGTCTTTTAAATTTGTCGGCATATTTCTCTTCAAAGTCATCACGGATTATATAGAGCGAGGCATTGTACTAATATAATTAAACTTAAATAATGTTAAATATTTGTCTACAAAATTGAAAATATTTTAAAAATATCTTCAGAAAAATGATCATTATTTACTTAATGAACATGGAATAATATACAGAGGGTTAAAAGCAACTGGTTTTCAATATTTTCAATAAAAAAAGATTTTTGTGCGATTAATTATTTTTTTAATAATAATAAATATTTATTTTATTATAAGTGTACAGATGTTTTAACAATATGTTCTTTTTAATAGGTTTATGCATAAGTTCATATCGTCTATGGATGTGTAATTTAATTAATATTAATAATAATATAACATCTCAAAAATTGTATTTTGTTTAAATAAGTCAATATTGATTATATTTATAGCATTAATTTGATAATTAATTTAAATTTTCCATTTCATCTGCAGAAATTATAATGGAAATAGGTAAAATGCATATGCGCCACTGCCTGTTGTTTTTATTTAATCAGAACAAAAATATCACCCGAAGCAACTCGGATCATTTACAATAAATATGGTGATAAAACAGTAGCCGAGAGCTCATGTTGTCAATGTGTTCGACGTTTCAAAAGCCGTGATTTAGATTTGAATGCTAGAGAAAGCATTGCGCGGCCACATGAGATGAGTTCGTATGACTTGGGAGCACTTTTGAAAGAGTATTCTATTAAATATTATATACTCAATCGAGTGGAGAATTGGCAAGAAGGTTACATGTTAACCAGAGCACCATAATTCGACGGTTACGTCAATTGGGAAAGATTCATAAAGAAGGAAAACAGGTTCTCCATGATTTATCCGAGAAGAATTATTATTTATTTATTACTTATTTTCTTCCTTTAAGATTTAGAGTAAGCATAATTAAAAAGTACATGATAAAATCCCTAAAATCTGTACAAAGTAAATAAGAAATATTTACTTTATCGGTTAAACAAACATGAAATTATAATTATGAATTAAAACAAATAAAATTTGAAAATGATTCTTGCTAAAGTAATTATAATTAAATTATAATCAACATTGATTTCGATGTGGCGGAAATAATAGATTCATTGACAAATTAAATTAAATAAACTTTCTCAGAATCAAAATATTTAAATAACCATTTCTTTGTTATAACAGACTGAAAATTTAATCAATAAATATATTATTAAAAAAATGTCAAATATTTTGACATATTGCACATTGCTTGGATGTTTTCATGAATAATCAGCAAAATTAATATTATTTTCCCATAAAATGGCAATCTTTGGAGGAATTATAATTGTTTGAATAAATAGAACTGTTTTACAAACAGAGCGAAAATTGAATATTTAATAACTAATCCTATCTGTAAATTTGACGTAAAATGTCTGTTTTGTAGTCCATTTTACAAATATTATTTTTGTATAAAATAATTTTTTTGTTATGTCAAATGAGTTATCATTATTAAGGCTGAAAATTGGAAAAAAATATTTCCAATATTAATATATATATATATTTTTTTCAAAATGGTGGATAAATATTTTGTAAAAGATTTTATATAAAAATATCTGAATTTTATTTCCCAAAATGACATTTATTATGGTAAGATAAATATCTAGACAGTTATAGGTGAAAAGTCACAAGAGTGAATATTTAGGGATTGGAATATATAATTATTATTTTTTATTAATATTTTATCAATAAAAATAAATAATAAAAAAGAAATATATCTGTAGAAAAAAAGAAGAAAATTATTTGTAATTTATATCTATAAATTGTTTTAATTGTGAATTAAGATTAAATTAGAATTTTAGGAATGATACCATAAAAATTTAAACAGAAATAATTTAATTTAATTAATTATTACAAAAAAATAATTTATTGACAAACAAAATAAGAGAAAAATCTTCAGCCAGAATTTTGAAGGCTCAATGAAGCATGTTAGTTTAAAAATAATTTTCAGTCATTTTGATTTGGAACCTGATAAAAGCTCTTAAAGCTTAAAAATAAAAAAATTTTTTTATTTTATGGTATAATAAAATTCGTGGAAACAATTAAAACTGATTGGAAAAGATAAACATACTCAATTTGTTGTTCCCATTATAAAAATAGAAGTCTAAATTCAAAATATCAAAAGGAAGTGTTAAAACCGAAATTAAAAAAAAATAAAAAAAAATAAAAAAAAATAATATCAATATTATTATTATTATATTCTCAGTGGAATAATATAAGCTGTTGTCATTGAAATATCATTCACGAGAAACCTGAAAACTGGTGACACTCAAATCCCATTATTATACTACAGTTAAGTATGCAATTAAAGAGTATATAATAATAAAATGTAATAATAATTCTGAAAAATTTATATAAATATGCTTTCATTTAAAATGTATTTGTGTTAAATAAAATTGTACGATATGGAAAAAAGAATTAATTTTTAAAAATGTTCATCTTAAAATTTCATTATAGAAAATATAAACCACGCAAATTAAAACAAATTTAAAAAAAATAAAATTTTAATTTAAAAAATCCTGTTACATTGTTGACTAATTTTTTATATTATTTATTTATTTTATATTTCAAAAATATTTTATATTTTATGGTAATTATAATAAAAATAACGTCTAAAAAAGAAAATAAATATTAAATAAATATTAAATAAATATTAAATAAATATTAAATAAATATTAAATAAATATTAAATAAATATT
>JBBMKC010231234.1:0-11507 GCA_037834085.1 Bipalium vagum | reverse complement strand
AATTTTCTTCACAAAACTTTTGGGCATGAAATTCTGGGCATCTTAACGGGAGTAGCCGTCTCCTTTTATAGGCGTAGAGATTGATCTACGATCACCAATCCCTACGCTCAGAGACGGCTATTTTCCCCTTCACTACCTCCACGCCGATAAGTCTCCCTTCTGTCGAGGCTAATGGATTTCTGTCAGGAAATCCATTAGCGTGATCAAAAAATATAATCCCACGGCGGGATTTTCTCTTATCAAAAAAAATTTTTTTTTGTATTATTATTATTATTATCGAAATTATTATTATTACTTCAGAAACCCAACATCATTATAAGTTGTAAAAGTAATCTTATGGGCTGGACAGTTATCACACAGAATATATAATCGCGGGAATTTATCATATTACCAAAATTCATGACTCGCAGTTTTGTTTTCCTAATATCGAAAAGAATTAAAATTGAAACTTTTCATAACTCTTGGATTTTTATGCATTCCTATTATGAATAGTTTTAACTTATGATTTCTATCCATAAACGTACATAATACAAACACCAGCTCTTTAAATTTTTTTCTACCATTTCTGATCTTGAATTGAATATTTTTTGAAAGCATCATTTTATAAAATAGACTTGTTTCATTACAATTATAAATTTGATGTAGTTGGTACTTCTACAAACTTTTGTTAATTAAATTATACCAGTCAGAAAAATGTACATCTTGCAGTTAAAATTTTAACCGAATAAATAACGTTCTTTAATGTCGTGCCTTGCTTTGAATTTTTGAAGCTGATAATTTAAAATCCAATTTGTTCAAATCTCATTTACTTCGGAAAGTAAAATATTATCAGAAAAGGTTATATATTTTTCATGCATGGCTTAATTTTTTATATCTATGTAGATCTTTTGTAAACAAAAAATAATTGACAAGATAATAAAATATTGTGATACTAGAATCAAAGAAAGGAAAGTGTGACTGTCGAGCTGCGTTCTACTTGTTGAGGGTATTAATTATTAAATTTTTAATTTCAATTCCCAAAGAATTATCAATTAAAATTATCAAAACACAAGAGCACTCTCTTTTATTCATTTTCACAAAAATCATACTCAAAATCAACACATTTTTTCGAAACCGTAAAAAACAGGAAAATCAATTGTAATCCATATCGACATCTTCCTGACCAAAAGTGATTTGACCGGGACCACCCTTCTTCAGGAATCGTCGGTAGCGTTTGTAATTTGGATCGGCCGCTAACTTGGCCTTTTGTTCGATTTCCTTTTCCTTCCGATACACCTCAAAACAGTCCGGTTTCCACAACTCTCGTTTCATGTAATAGTCTTTCTCTGACTGTTCCAGAGCTTCCCACTGAAGCTCGGGAAGTCTCATATTTCGTTTGATGATGCGCATTTTGTCTTCGTCGCTGAATTCTCGTTTCAATATTCTGTACAAGTATATCCACCGAACTGTTCCTCCAATCCAACAGAGAATCCAGTAAGGAAAGAGAAAAATTTGCAGCCACAAAACTTTGTATAACGTTGGCTTTGCATATCCGCCTCTTAACATAAAAATACACATACCATTAATAGAATTCTATTTATTATTATTACTTTACTAATTTGTATAATTACTTAAATAAAAATTAATAAATTATTATTAATCTAAATGACGGTTCTTATAAATAATAACTTTAATATGAGCAACCATTTTTAAATAATATAATAATAATTTCTTTTGAAATATCGAAAATATTATTATTGCCTTTGAATAAATATTTACTTTTCTTAATATTATATAATAATAATTATTGTTTATTATTAACATGTTAATAAAAATTATAATTCTTATTACAAATATCAATTATCACTTAACATTAGGATTGTCAACAAAAACATTAAATTATTAGTAGTACTATTATGGATTTTTTCTGTAATTATCAATTTTATTCCTTTACAAAGTGATTTAAGTTCAACTGAAATTCATAATCGGTCTTGTCAAAATAAGTTTGAAAACCAATTTAGAACATTGTAAATAATCGTGATAAAAAGAATCTGACAAAGATGGGAAGGAATAAAATAGTATGATATTTTTCAGTTGTCACAATAGTTCCAAAAAAAAATTTTCTATCGATTTGACAACCAAAACATTTTTTGATTTAGAAAAAAAATTGGATTCATTGTCCTAAAAAGAATTATTTTATTCAATAAATTTAGATACCCATATTAGTACTTTTTCGACTATTTATTATCTCGATTGTAAGTTATTTAAATATCTATTGATTTATGTAAATAATAATTAAGCAATAAATAAAATTATTATCACTGGCATTAAAATCAGACTTATTATTTTCCATTGAAAGAAAAAATATTGAGAGAAACGGCTCGTTTATTCAATCATTCAAGCGTGTAAAGAACAAACTAATATAAGATCAAATTATCGCTACCACTCAAATTTTGCCACATCCTAAGACCATAGTTAAAAATCATCAAAAAAGAAAATATTAAAAAATGATTAATCAGATAATTATTAAATACGAAGATATATAAGACATGTTTTGAAAATGTTATGACTAACTTGAAAAATCAATATACATATAAATATTTCAAACCAAAATTTGACACGGAAACGAAGAAAGGTCAACTTTTAAAAGATTCATGAAATAGCATTTAGCACAAAACTTTTGATATCTATACATATTCTTTTTATTTCGATTTTTAATAATATATAGAGGGGTCCATAAAAATGTCGTTTTAAAATAAAAGTATTTAGTGACACAAATGCATAATAATATATATTTATGTACTGTAATAATTTTTTAATAATATTTTGTTTTTTAAAACTAAATTTTTTATGGACCCCTCTATATAAAAATAACGGTGATTTAATTAATATAATAAAAATATTATTGATAATCTATTGTATATATTAATTAATACATTTTAGTAATTTAATTATTAGTATAATTTTATATCTAAAACAATAGGAAAAATATATAAACTGAGTAAAATGACCTTCAAAGATATAATAGTCAATAATTTGACTAATCAATTTGTGATTACACAAGAAATCAAATTAAAAGATAGCAAAAAGATATTATGATAATTAAGTGCCGAAAAATTATTAAGTGAAAAATTGTTACGTAATACACGAAAGGAGAAAAATTAATTTAATTCAAAATTAAATCACATTGTTCAAGAAAACGATATTCGCAATTAATAGATTAATTTCCCTCTAAGCTGGAATTGAAAAGATTTATTTTAATCATAAAATAATTGTCTAACGACTTTTGGATAATGAAAATTACATATTTAAATTCATTTTTCATGTGAAATATTATTTTTATCGTTATAATATTAATAATATTGCATTAGAATTATATCGCAGATTTTAGACAAAAATAAATCAGCTAATAAAAAATAGAATTTAGTTGGGGAAGTGTAACTTAACATCGTGTCCAGTTTTAATTAATGAGTTTTATGAGAAACGTAAAATATTAAATAATATTGACATTTCAACAAAATATAAATAATTAATATATCGACCGATATACTTAAATCAGTTAGACGCCATTGAAATTTATTCTCTTAAAACTTGCACTGGAAATTATTTATTCTGAAAAAAATGAAAAATAATCTCTAGAAACATTGAAAATGAGGAAAGTGGAATTGAAAATCTCATTCATTCATGGAACTTGACTTTTGAACAACCTCACTATGTTGAGACGATATATAATAATATATATAATAACTTATTCAATCTGGACAATATTTCCAGTTGAAGGAAATGAGGCTATCAAAATAGGGAAAGAATTTGGAAAACTACTTCAATCTATAAATGTTAGCTAATAAAGTTTAAAAGGTCGAACTACTTTGAGCTTAAGTAAAGATAAAGATATTACGAAAATCTGTGATTATCAGTTAAATGATCTATAAAGAAATCTCGTTCCACTTTAAAAAAAGGTCTCAATGTCTGAAAACTTATGAAGCCTTATAGAATGAAACATGTCATAACTTCTTAATCTTAATAAACTCAATCTCGAGCAGTTTTGGATAAACACTTCAATGAATTTACGAAACACTGACAATTACCCATTACATCATTAATATGGACCTTGCATTTTTAAAAAATTTCTCGGAGATCTTAAATGAAATTCTCAAAAAACTTTGATACTGCGTCGGACATTTTATTCTCCAAATCAGAACAAGCAGAAGTTTGTCGTGGTTAAACAAGAAATGTCTCAATTGTATTTTTTGATAATCAAGAAATTAACATTTTAACATACTATCTGGCCTATATCAACTATTTAGAACAAGAAAATAGTTTTGAAGATTTATTAATGCGATGGAATAACTTAATACTTAAAATTGAAAAGGTAGTAAATATAAATAAACTAATATACATTTCAGCAACTATCGGGAACGAAAAAATTAAAATATGATTTTCTTCTGTTAAATTAATATATTAAAATGTATTAATAATACGAATGACTGAGGACCAAACACTAAATATTAAATCTTTTTAAAATATTTTTATTTTTCAAGTTCTTAATGAATCTAAAATTCAAAATACCTGAACATTTCCTAACGGGTTGGACAAATAAATTTTAATTAAAGTAGCGTTATTGGAAAATTCCATGTATCTTTTTCATTGAATTATCAAAATAAATGAGACTTATCAAATGAAAGCTAAAATATGAAGGATAGAAGTGAGACATTTGTTAATACTTAAAAAGAATCGATTATTTTAAAATGAAATTTCAAAAGATTTATTTGTAATCCATATCAATATTAAATCTTTGTGAAATATTTTATTATGGTTAAGGGTCAACTATCTTTCGGGGTTACAATGGAGAATTACCTATATCGACAAGGTTTTAAAAATTAATCAATTATACATTTTAAAATATTGTAACAGCAAAATTTCATGATATTTAACTGCGTGAATATACTGGTAGTTCAGTACAATTTATTGATTATATGGGTTCTATAATTAATAAAAAAACGTCATTTTGTATTTCAGGACGATGTGGCTGTCCACGGCCAATGTTGTATTCAATACCAATTTTTGAATTTTATAGATATAATTAACCAAAGCATGTATGAGTTCATTTTTGATAGTTCTTTCAAAATATTTCACTTGGTTTCTAGTAAGACACATTACACCTTATATATGAATACCACCTGTGTAAGTAATTAAAGTCAAGTTGCATTTTTTAATAAAAACGGTAAAACTTTTTGACTAAGACAAAGAAAACTAAATGTTTATAGGAATTATAATAGCCATATATTGATAATTAAGTCTGAATTAATAAAAAAATTAATTTTTAATAAAACTAATTTATATTTTTAAACTTATATAAGAGATTAAACTTTGTGTAAGAGATTATTAATTTTAGAATTCAATAATTATTAATCGACATATATTATTAATAATTTGAAAATCATAAATGTTATATCCAGCTTATTTTGTTGGTACTGAGATAAATATTGATAATAGATTAGAAAATTATGATGAAGTTCTAAATACTTATAGTGAAATTGTAAAATTGAACATTGGTTATATTTAACATATCTACTTAAATTATTAAATTTTGAATACTATATTTATTAAGATATATTGATAATAAAAGTATTTTTAATTTAACATAATGAAAATAATATTTTCCTGATAGTAGCTATAGGTAGCTACTGGGTTTTTTAAGATAAATATCGATAACTACTGAAACTATAAAAATAGTTATAAATGATCCTATTTACTTAATCGATATGAAGCACACACTTTCCATGCGATAAATAATTAAGTCATAAATTCTTTTATAAATTAATTGCTTTTGTTAATAATGTATTTTGGCCCATAATTATTAACACATTCAATATTTGTTAGAGGTAGTTAAATAAATATTAAAAACCATAATCAATAAAATTTGGAATACCTTTTTTTTCTAATTGGTTTTTTTTACTATTGATCATTTGGAAAATCAAAAATTTAAAGAAATTGTTAATAAAATAATAATTCATAACTCCTTGATTAAAATTCATTGCTTAAAAAATCAATTTAATATCATTTCAAAATATTCGTCCCACCAGAACTGTCTTTATTTCCCATTATTTATTTTCCACTACCAAAATAGCGATTTTTAAAGTTATGACCATAACATTTTTTTTATTTATTTATCAATAATAATTAAGTTTTAATATTTTTGTTGATGCAAAACAAAAAATTACTCAAAATCAATAAAAAATAATCAATGTTTTAGATTTTCGATTAAAAAGCAAAAAAAGAAAATAGAAAACATGAAATTTGGATATTGATTTAAATTTTATAATTTATTGATTTCCTATATTTGGGAATGATATTTCATTATGAGGTTTTTTTAGGTATGGTTTGGAAAAGAAAATATTGAAAAATAATAATATTGATCATGGTAATAATTTCCAAATTAATCAAAATTAAACACAAGAGGGAGAAAAAACAATGCAAATATTAGTACATATTTGAAAGAATCGTGTACATATTTATGTTGACACTGGTTAAAACATGAACCTTTAGTCGGACTGGTGGAAAATAAGAGACAGCAGAGAACGGGGTAAGGCATGGATTCTCAATAATAATTAGTAATAATAAAAATTAAATTATGATCAATAATTTAATTAATAAATCAATAATCATTTCTGTCAAAGAAAATTAATAAATCCTTTGATTGCGTAATTAACCTTTAAGAAAACGTGGTGATCCAATGATCCACCGAATATGTGTGACCTGTTGCAAATGAAGATATTAGAGAAATCGACAAATAAATCGATTATGAAATGGAAATTGATTTAACGATGTTATTTAAAAATATTTTGTTCTCTGTTTATTTGAATGAATGTCAAAATAAGATTGACGAAAATCAAAAATGAACACTCAACTCACTTGATGTCCATCTTTTCGATGATTATTTTCTTGATCAGGTTCTCTTCATTCATCTTGATCTCTTCTTTTGATTTCTTTTTACCGTTTTCTCGCTTTTTGCTCGCTTCTGATAGCAGACCTTCGGATTTAGCTATTTCCTTCGCTCTGATTCTGTATTTTGGTTGATTGACCAAATAGTTCAGTGCTTCATTGTAATTTGACCATTGGCCGTAATACTGAATAGAATTTTCCAAAACGAAAGAAAAAAAATAAACATAATTACTTGCGCAATCGATATCAAAGATATTATAATGGAAATGACTATTCTGACGTCGACTTTAGGAGCGTACCGACGACTGTAATATTGATAATAGTGATAATACATTTCATCGGGATTGTCAAGCATATAGTCGTATTCTTTTCTCTGCTCATCATCTCTGAGAATCTATTTTCAATTGAATAGTGAAAAATGAAAACTATTCTCACTTCATAAGCAGAGGCGATTTTTCTAAATTTCAACTCAGCAGCTTTTTTCGCTTCTTCTGTTCTCTGTCTGTCTGGATGCTCTATACGAGCCAATTTTCTGTAGGCTCTCATAATTGTTGATTTGTCATCGTTTCTTGTAACGCCCAGAACTTAATTAGATAGTTGTGGATAATATAATGCATATATGACAGAATATATCATACTGTCATAGCAATTTTCTTTTCCACAATATAGACCTTCGATTTGACAGTTAACAAAGTAAAATGAATTGAATACAAATATCATAAAAGAAAAAATAAGCATGGTTGCGAAATACTAATTACAATTTATGAAAAGAATATTTAAAACTAATATAAAAGTAAAATACTAAATTTTAGAAGTTTAAACAAAACATTTTTATCACACATATTAGGTCAATTACAATATCAATAATACGGAAATATCTACTAAATATAAGATTTTAACATTATACTTTCACTACAATTTAATTTTAATAATAGTAAATTCCTTAATGAAATCTTTGTCAGCATAAAATATAAGTGAAGGACAGAGTTTTCACAATGTTTAATAATTTTTTCAAAATGTTTTTATTAAATACAAAATTATTTTAAAAATTTTACAAAGTTAATCAAGTTTTAAATGTATAATAAAAGTATATAAAACTAATATCAAAATTAGGAAAAAACAAAGTAATGATTTATAAATTGTTAAAATTCCTCTCTTCTTAAGGCCTTTCCAATAAGCACTTACACATGATTAAAATAAAACACCAATACCCAAGTATCCAATTTTGATTGCTTCGACAAGTTAGTCAGGTGTTTTACAATTTTGCGACTATTATATTTTTCCATTTAGAGAACAACTCGGATTGAGTTGTGGATTATTTTGAGGAAGAAACATAAGCTGTTGAACCCTGTTTTCGATGAGCTGACGGAATTCCTTTATTTTGTGAATAGTACAATTATCCATTATAAATGTCATTCTTTCGTAATTTTTTCCTTTTAATATTTCTAAAATATTATGGATAAATGCTTGGTATCTTTCACCATTATATGATTGTTCAATACATTGAAAAAATAATAACCCTCTTCTAGTCATCGCTGCAGAGATATAATAATTTTGCGATCTAATAAATTGTAATACTTTTTTGGCACAGTTCCAATTAAACTTCTGCCATATGAGCAACGCATTCTACAATTAACCTATGTCTCATCAAGAAAAAATGTTTTTTAATTTAAAAGCATGAAGTCCGAAGCATATAGCATTCTTTTTTCAAAATTATTATTGTTATTCCTACCTTCTAAAATAAAAGTTAACCTTTTGAATGAATATGGAAATCCTGTAATTACCCTATAAATGCTGATATTCAAGAATTCATGTTTAAGTGAGCATTAATATACCTTTTTAATGTACTTAATGTTATTGAAGCATTCTCATCAATCGTTTCCTTAATAAAATTCATTTCTGCTTCATACAATTTCTTTTCTCTTCAGGAATTTTCATTGGATTTATTAATGTATTCGATTGACTTATATACTCTTATGATGGAGGCTGCAGTTTAGTAATTAATGTCCAACTCTGTTGAACTTTGTTTCAAAGACTTTCCTTCATCATCATTACAATTGTAACGGTCTAGGTCGCAAACTAAACTGTGGGAGGGGCTTACAACTGGGCTCACCAACTCTCTCGAAGAAAGTGTAAATAATAGAAAACTCACGAATAAACAAAACGATTAACTAAATAAGGTATATTTGTTATCATAAATCTATTCAACCAAACAAACAATATTTCAAATTACACACAATTATTTAATTAATAAAATATCTTCTTGACTTAATGATAGTCGAAGATGTCCTGATAACAAAAATGCGTATTCTGTCGCCTAGGGCGAAACAGAATCGAATTAGCGAGAGAACAATAAAAAAGAATAAAGAAAATATTAAAAAGTTAGTAATGAGAAGAATTTCCTTCTATCACTAAATAAATGGTAATTAATTAATTATTTAAGTTTAACTCGATCGGTTAAACACTTTTGGAATTATTATAAATTCCTTGCATATATCTTTAATTTGAATAGCAGTATGCGTATACTTAGATTGTTTAAGGGCGTTTTGAATGTAAAAACCAGGAGTTTATATACTCCGGTTTTCGACATTCTAGAGCTTCTCATTGGCTCTATTTTAACTTACTAAATATAAATTTATGTGTGGACGGTTTCTATTTTAAGTAAGATTTTCTTACCAATAATATAATTTGCGAAGGTAGTTACTATTTTAAGTAAGTTTTTATACTATAGAATTTACTATATTTAGTAACCCTACTTCCACAACATTTATTTATGATAAGTTGTCTATATATTTTCTATAATTATAATAATAATTAATCATGTAGGTTAATATTTTAATTAATATCTAACTCCACTTTTAATTAACTTTTAATTTATTTTTAAAATGATTATTATATATAATTTTATTAATTATTTAAATATTATTTTTACAATATAAAATACAAAATTACATCCTTTATTTAGAGATATAAAAATAAAGATAATAAGGCTTACGAAGCCTTTTACATAAATAATATAAATATAAAATTTAAAATGTAAAGTAAATGTAAATTTAAATTCAAATATCAAGTATCAAATATTAAATCAAATGTCGATCAATAGTTTCGGAGAGCTTTCGTCACTCTACATCGCTTCCTGAGGTTCTTCAGTGATCTCTGGAATCTTCTTTATGGAATTTTGAGTTTGATCAGACTGGTTTTTTTACTTGTTTCACTGTTGATCCCAACACAATCATGATGTACAATGTGACTTCTGATTCATATTTAATACAAACAATTTCTTTTCTCCGTTGCCTAAATGTTTTTTTTGTTATTTTTAATTGTAGGTTTGATAATTGTAATAATGATAAAAATGAATTTCGGAAAAAAAATTTTAAAATTACCTAAAATTCTGAAATACCTTGTAAATAATAATAAATTTTATTCAAGTTATTTTAAGAAGCTTTAAGATTTACAATACCATTTTTCGTCAATTTTGTAAAAAAACATCGATTGATGGATATACATGATCTAACCTGTGTAGTATAAGAATAGGTAGCTAAGATCAAAAACAACCATTTGTCACGTCATACATTTCCTACCAACTGGTTTAAAATGTATAATTGAATAAATTGGCTTCTGGAAATATAAATAATTAACTGATTAAAAACATATACATTAATGATTATGAAAAAATGTTTACGATTTATTAATATTAACTTATTATAAATTAGAGGGTGCTATTTATTCTAAATATTAATCATGAAGGATTAAATTTAAAAATAATAATTCAAATATTAAACATGAATTGTAGTATTTTCAATGTTAATCTTGATTACTTATAACTGAGATAAAAACTGTTACTATTATACTTTAACAAAGTAATCTTAGATTGTCTGCCATGAACTCCTGACTGTAATAATGTTGTGCTAGTAATTTGATTAAACTTGATAAACTTGAATCAAAACTCCTACGATAAAAAGTTATCCGCACTCCAATTGAATAAAAAATATCATAATAAAACTTTAATTCAATGCAAAACTGAAATGCTCACACGAATCACCAAAAATTACAATCAACTCAAGAATTAATACTACTCGAAAATGTAAAACTGATCAACTGTCTGGAGTGACAAGGGATCCCCGGGTCGTCCACTAGGCTCTTTTCCGGTCGCCTAGGGATTCCCAAGTTCGTTGGGTCCCTTTGTATAATCCTGTTCAGTTGTCATCATACCTGAGCATAGAATGATTTTACTGGAATAAATGGCAATCTTGTTTCTCGAACTGTTTTTTTACAAAATAATCTTCCACTGAATGCAGGCTGAATAATAATCTTCACGTCTATGACTGTCTTCAAAAGTATAATTTTCTCTTTTGGAAACTGTAATGTTAACTGTTTTCCAACAACAACAATAATTTCTCCTTTTTCTGGACATTTTATGGGAATAGTCGTCTCTTTTTATAGTCGTGGAGATTGGGCTTCGATCACCAATCCCCACGACTCAAGACGACTATTTCCAATAATAGCATTTATCTCTAACTTTGTCTCACGCCGAGACAAAAAAGTTTTCAAAATTTATTATTATTATTATCATTATCATTATT
>JBBMKC010231223.1:0-11508 GCA_037834085.1 Bipalium vagum | reverse complement strand
TTTTATGTAATTTACATATGTTATAAATAAAAATTTTGCATTTTAAAAACGGCACGAATTTATTAGACAACCTAATATAAATTATAATTAGTTATTTTGATTATTATTACTTCAACTATTTTGAGGCTAACTTTTATGTATAGTTATTTAAAAACAAATATAATATAAGAATAATATCTGAAAATTTTAATGTAAGTAAATTGCAAATGTTTCAAACAAATTATTATTGTTATAAAGGTTGAAATTTGATTGAAATACATTAACATTAATTTTATATCTATTGTGAATGTCACACGATTCTATTTAGAACTATATCTATTGATTGTGAAACATTTTTCTTTTTCCTAAGCCGAAATAATTTCAACTTCTGTTAAAATCAAAATAACAGACAAAAATCCTTAGAAAGTGCACCATTTACTCATTTGGTTAAACTAATTTAATAAAAATCTCTTACAGATAATTAAATTAATTTTTTGATTATATTATACTTATCGAATTATTGAATTTCTTTAATAAAGTAATTATAGTATTGACTACTTTCGGGCTGAGCTGAGTAATTGAAGCTTTCAATGACCATTAACTAATGGATAAGGAAAGTAATCGTTGGATGGTGAATAAATTGACTTCTATAAAATGGAGTAGCAAAATCTCCAAAGTCACACGCAGAGTCAGAAGAAATTTAGACAAGAATCAGGCAAAAGGAGAATTAGTGTCAAATAAATGTAGAGACTCAAGAAAAACTGAACTATTTGACAATTTTTGATCTTGAATCTTTTTATTTTAATTTGATTTTAATAAAAATATTAAGTGTTTTTATCTTTGTCATTTGTAAAAACAAGAATCCCTAAAAAATTAAAAATTGAGACCTAACAATTATTATTATTATTATCATTATTATTACCATTATTAATTATTTATTACACAAAGAAAATATACAAAAACAAGCAATTATACAGAAAACTAAAATTGAAAAATACCAGGTTTCTAAAAATAGAAACCTATCAAAAAAGATATTATATAAATCTAAATATAGAAATAATTTAAAACAGAAAAGTAAAAAAGGAAATAATTTAAATACAAAAATAAAATTGACATTAGAAAATCTAATATATAAGGTCAATTCAAAGACCAAAATGTTGACAAAAAATGAGGACACAAAAAATAGAGACACAAAATATTCGACAAAAATAAAGATGACAAAACGAGACACGGTCAAGACGGAAAACAAGACAAAATTATTCAAACAAAATGTTTGGACTCGACAAAAATATTCAAATACCGCTTATTACAAGACGTCATCAGACATTAGACCTTTGGAATCCTTGTCAACAATTTTGGGATATTTAAAGGCGAGTAACAAAAATAGTTCAGACAATCAGACATTACAAAAACAAACAGTCCGTTACCAGACAATTCAATTGCAAAATCTTTCAAAGTAAAGCACTATTCCAGTCTCCAGTCAATTCATTCACAGTTTATGCCCTTTTCAAACAGTAACTTTTATTATTAATATTTTAATTATTATTATTATTTAATATATTATCTCTGGTAAATTATTACGGTTTACACAGACTATTTAAATTTATCATAAATTATCATAAATCTACCGATAATCATTATTTTATAGGATTATCTTTATTTGTGTTCTCATTCTCCATTTTTCTCTTTTCGTTTGTGATTTGCAAAGCAGTTAGGGTTGGCAAATCATCTCAGGACCTTACCACAAGTTTCAGGATAATTGTGTAAGGATTTAAGGCTTCTTGTTTAAAATACCTATGTAGATTCACAATTTTACAAATAAAAATATTTGTATTTGATTTTTAGTTGTTTTCATTTTTCCTATTTTGTTCCGAATTACACTTCATAAATCCTTCTGAGAGTCATACACGTTTATGTTAAGTAACCCAAAGCCCTTATCGATTTTGTGAATTAAATTTAGTCACTTTTAGGGAAACTTAATATAAACTAGGAATTATAAATTGTGGTGAAATTATAAATTGAAGTAAAGAATTCAATTCTGTGGTAAATTGAGAAAAATGGAAAGAAATGTTGGCTTGTTCAAAAGTGGTTGGCTCTTCATGTGATTGTTTGTTATATGTTACTTAGTGAACTCACCAAAAGAAAACCATTGGGGTCAGAGAACAATGATAGATTGTTTGAGAATCACGGATAAAAATAATAATCCGCTATTATTTTTTTGAATATTTACAGAATCATCAGTATTTCTGATAGAGCCTAAAAACCTTTTAACTATGCCAAGTAAATAAATTATAAACTTTATGAATACTTCACATACAGACTGAAAAACTGAAGCCTGGAAATAATTTTCAAACTATAACTTCAATCATCTTCAGCTGTTTGGGTTATTTATTGGAACTGGAAATATTTGGAGATTTTCTCGAATTATTGCAAGAAATAACAGATTCAAAGGTTAATTGAAACCAAAATTGATTTGTATTTTATTTCATATTAAATTTTAAGGTGCGAGTTTTTTTATTGTTTGGGGTGTCTGATTGCTTATGTGGTCAATGTTTCTTTTGGTCATCGAACATGTCATTGGAAAGTATACGCAAGTTTCACTTATTAGTTGTTTTTCGGCTTATAGTCGGTGAAAATAAATTATTTATGGATGAATGGGTAACATTTATCAACCTATTCATCGGGAGAGCTTCTGGGGAGATCTTAAAGTGTATTAAATAATAAATACTTTGATTTCAAAGAGAAAGATAGTGTAATCAATAACAAAGAACATCTTAAACTTTCAATTTATCCTAATTCTGTCTTTTAATAAAATATAATAAGTACTGAAATTAAATTAATATTAAAATATATAATAATTTATTGTTTTCTTAAATCTAACATTTGTCATTATTCACACATTTTGAAAGATTTATATTGTTTTTATTCAGCCCTGAAATTAGATTTAGTTTTATTTTTATGAAGAGAATCAAAATGTTAGAACAAATTGAATATTTTAAAATATATAATTGTAAATTTTAATAATTTTTTCTAAAATCATTATTAATTTCTTTGTTTATTTTACTGAAACATATAATCAAAATTCAAAAATGAGGGAAAATAGATTCTGTCACACGATACTAGTATCAGTGTCTCAAAAATCCTCAAAGTATGTAATTCGCTAATCTAATCAGTATTAGAACTCCGTACAAAAAGGAACTTTGACTAAAATGACAAGGTTTTGAAAACAAAAATCATGATTTCAGGATCAAGTCCTTTATTTTTTTTATGGAATTAATAGTAAAGGTTATTTAATTATAAAAAGTGCGCAGATTTGAAATTGTCAATTTTATTTTGAGATCTTTTTAATATTAATAAAATATAATAAATGTTTCCACCGATTTAAACAATATGAAAAACGTCTTTTTCAATAGTAGCGCAAAATTCTTTTTTCAAATTTTGTAGAAGTCATATTAATCACAAGATTTGAAAAAATATTTTTTGAAATTAAAAAATTTAGAGTCAATATTTAAACAAATGATAAATTTCTACTTAAATAAAAATATACATTTTAAAGACAAAATGTAGCTATTAAATTTTGAAAATAACAGTAAAACCTTATTTGGAATGTAAAATTTCTATTTAATAGTTTTTGAGTTTTATATACTTTTTAAAATAGTTATATATACTTTTAATTATATAACTAATATCATAACTAATATAATATTATTGATTTTTCTAAAAATATTTAATGGAACAAATAAATAGAAAAACGGATAAAATCAAAATCAGCAAAATATAAAAATAGTATAAAGTCTGAAAACTATTTTTAACACACGCTTAACAATAAAAATGTTTGTTCTAATAAAGTTTTAGAATACTTTGAATAAACGAAACTTTCCAAGGAGACGGAAACTGATTTTCTGATGATTAGAAGAAAGGAAGTGTGTGACAGAATCACTATAAAAATCATACATTTCTTAAAGGGGTACATTTTTGATATTCTATTGCCACCTGTCTTTGAAACTCGGAATGTATTCGAAAAAAAAGAGTTATAATTACAGAAGGAAGCTAATTATGGAGTTACATCAAATAAATCAATATAATGAATCCGAGTAAAAATTATAATGATAATAGAGAATCCAAACATCTTCATAAATTTTTAATACACAAGCAAAACCTATTATTTTAAGGATAAAGGCATGATGAGTACTAACAATAATTTTAAGTAGCTCAATGGTTAGAGCAGTCCATGTGCATGTGAAAGATCCTTGTTCAAATCCGGTATCTCCGATTAATTTTCAAATAACAATAATATTCAAAAATATTTCGTATTTTTGAGAAAACCAAACAGTTAATAATTTACTAAAAAAATTCTTGATTAAAATCTAATTCTTTCATTTTAGTAATAACATGTGAAATAAAATGATCTCAGCTTAGTGCACAGCAATTAAACAAGGAAAGGAATAAATATTTTAAAATCCAACTAATATTATGAATCACACGGTCTTCTACCAGAGATTTGATCAAATATAAAATAAAAATTAATAAGGCTAGTCGCAAAAATAAAATTATCAAGAGACCACTTTTTTTCATAAAACGTGAAATATTAGGTTTATACGACAGACAGGTAAATTCCACAAAATTGATGAGAATTCTGTGTGACAAGGTTTTCCCAAGGACGCTACATCGGCACTTATCAGAATTGGATTACAAATAAAAAACAACGACAAAGCAAATATTTCTGTCAAAGAAGCACAAGCAACTGAGATAAGATGTAATTACCAAATTGGTTTTCAAGTAATCACCGTTGTGAAAATACAATATTTACATTAAATGGACCAGATAATTGGACAACATATATTCCAAAAATCATAAATAGTATGATATATCCGTCATAAAAGAAATATTTACGTTTAAATATGGAATACAAAGTGAAAAAAATATGAATTTATCAATGGTAAACTTTC
Organism: Bipalium vagum; assembly: GCA_037834085.1. Classification (NCBI taxonomy): domain Eukaryota; kingdom Metazoa; phylum Platyhelminthes; order Tricladida; family Geoplanidae; genus Bipalium; species Bipalium vagum. The sequence goes on along the minus strand of JBBMKC010231223.1, from coordinate 6,580 downwards.
GATCAATGATTTAATATAATTTCTGATGCGGAATGTCTCGATAGTTTGGCATTTCCTGATGATCGATGGTTTCATGAATTTAAGTCTGTACGCGTCTCTTTTGGTAATGATTTCAGAGAATGTCGTCCAAAAACAAGGGTATCCAATAAAAATATTGAAATTGTTCGGAAATTAATTGAAGAAGATCGTCGGACAACATATAATGGAATTCAGACTTCATTGAACATATCTGGGACTTCAATTCATTCTATTTTACATGAACACTAGGGTTTCAGACACATATGTTCTCGTTAGATATCACAAATCCTTACAACTGATAAAAAATGAGATCGCGTTAATTGGTCCAAAGCTATGCTCGATAAATTTAAGCAGAAAACCTCAAAGCATGTTTATAACATTGTCAATAGCCATGAATCATGGATACAAATATGAACCAGAAACAAAGCAACACTCAACTGCTTGGGTGTTTCATGGAGAAAAAATTACTCTAGAAAGTTTTTTGAATCCAGAACACCTCCAAGAAAATAGTTGTATGTTTCAGAGCCAAATCAGATCATGTCGCTACCATTCCTTTAGAAGATGGTCGCACAGTTACTTCGAATTAGTATACCACAGTTCTCTTACCAGAAGTTCTTAAAGAATGGAAAAAAAACCACTCAAAACACTCCATCACGTTAATGCCATATCTCATACAACTCTCAAAAAATCGACTTTTTGAGGATTCTAAACGTTAAATTATTAAGCCATCCATCTCATAGTCCTGATTTGGCACCAAATGACTTTCACATTTGGTTCCATCAAAAGAAATTAAGTTGGCAGCAGTTTTCATGTCCAGAACAGCTGTAGAAGCATTCAAATCACATGTTTTGAATATCGACTTCGGATTGGAATAAATGTTTCAATGCCTGATTTGACAGAATGCAAAAGTATACAAATAAATGATATAATCAGGCAGTCTGAAATTTTTCTGTTGCGGTCAAAGATCAATTAAGGGTTCATTGGGCCAATCAAACCCGAATAAAAAAAAAGAATTTTTTCTACCTGCAAGAAAAAGAACATGGTTTTACCTAATAATAATATTATTATTATTATTTTACTAAAATATATCAAACTGAATAAACTATGAAATGATTTTAATCCTACTGCCATAACGAAATCCTAAGAAATAATTTCTTCAAATAATAAAATTTTTCCATCGGTGATATTTGTATTTGGTAATTTTATGATAATAAATATAAATTAATCCAACACTACTCAGACGGATTAAATTATAATACTTTATTTTTGTTAACGATAATGGTACAATTTATATCTTATTTAATTAGTTTTTACCATTCCTTTCAATCTAGAAAGTGACTGTAATTTTATAATCTTTCCATGATTTTGAAAATTAAAAATAAAATTTTACAGATAAAATTTTAATAATAATTATCAATAAATAGTTCGTAAATTGATCAGTCAATGATTTTCACATATCAAGCATAAAATCTTCATTGATAATAGTTTTCAGCTATTTTTTTAATAATAAATCATAAAAAGTTGAATTATTTTTACATTAAATATATATATGAATATTTCCTAACACCGTTGACAGTATTTGTTCACATTCATTTGCCTAATAATAATAAAATATTACTGTTAATAATTTATTTTTTATTATAAGTATTAATTTTTTGAAAATTATGCACACAAACTATATTTATTTCAATATTTATCAAATATAATACTCTTAGCTTATGATGGTACATTTAAGAACATTGAGCTCTAAAATATGTGGATTTTAAGGAATAAAGGATTATAAATTCCACTGACAAAATTTGTTTTAATTCAAATGAAATACGCCCAATTGTTGTTCTTCCAATGACAAAAGATTAGAAAAATACAATATTTTAAAGAACATTTCCGCCAGCTTTAGAAAACATAAAATACAAAGTAAAACGTAAAAGTTATCTTTCCTTAGTTAAATTGATCATTTTCTGATTTTATTATTATTTCATGATGCTGAGAACGACCACTCTATTTTGTTGGTCACCATTTATTTGGTGAAATTAATAAATATATTTACAAATTATTTATAATAATAGTAATAACAATGATTATTATTATGAAGATAAATAACGCCAGAGCGTAAAACAATAAAATTTATATAAATTTTATTTTTTAAAAAATTTAAAGTAAAAACAAAAATTGAATAAAAATAATGTGCTTTACGATTAAAACAAAAAAGAAATTAATTTTAATCCATATCAAAATGTGCTATAAAAATTAAATTTTTATTTTTAAATAAATCTTTTAATATACAGAGTCTTTAACAAGTAAGGTCCACAGAAAATTGACCTTATCATTTTAAAAATAATCGAAAAAAAATAAAATTAACCTAAAATATTGACTTTACAGTCTTTAATAATGGAAAATTAAAATTTATCCAGTCTAAGTTGTTCATTTTAAAAATTTTAATACGATTATTTAAAAAATTCTTTTTATTGTTCACAATATTGAGCTGAAAAATCAGTGAAAAAAATTAAGAAATCGAAAAAACACATTTGTATTTTATGAGTTTTTAAAAAACTGTTCATTGTTTATATTCAACAAAATAAACAATAGCTTTGTAGTGCTAATTTGATTCAAATTATAAATTCGGGTTCATAAAACCATGTGTTCATAATAGACAGTGTTCATAAAGGACAACATAAACTGTATCATATTACTCGTTCGCTATTTTTAATTTGAAAAGGCTAATTATGATAAATAATAAGGTATTGTTTCAAATTTTCGATTTCGAAATTTCTCTTTTTGGATAAAATTTTCTTTAACATAGAAAAACTTATTTCAAAAGATATTGTAGCTGGTTTACATGGTTGAAGTTTTGGATAAAGTTCAGGTGAAATATCATTGTTGTAATTCAATAATTGTTCTTATTGTTTAGCAATATAGTTCTTAATTCCACAAGGATCTTCTCCAAAGGAATAGACTTTGGCAGTATCATATGTTGCCTTGATTGATTAAGAGAACTTTCAAATTGTTTAATAATAGTTATTTATTGATAGTAACAACTATTAAGGAGAAACAGGTTTCGTAGAAAAACATTTTTTTCATTGATTTTTTTGCTTAAAAACTATGAACTACAGTCTTAACTTCTTGTAAGTGCTTCACGTGGTATACAGATGCCTCTACCTAGCTGCTTCAACGTGTTAAAATGGGTTTTCGTGACTGATTTATCTAAATGTCATCTAGATTGCCAAAACGAGCTTCTAATAACCCAACAATACGACCTCTCTCAAATTGGCATGTTTCATGTGTAACACTCATTGTAAATTTTTAAAGTAATTAATGAATAATAATAATGAATTAAAACACGAAATATATTTCATATAAATTAGTTAATTATTCTAACAATAAATTACTTTTAATCCATGTGCCTAACAAAAATTATATGAACTCATCATTTTTTCTTAAAGAAATTTTATCTGCCTCAGACTTTTGACGATGAGTATATAATAAAATGATATTTCTTAAAGAACAGAAGCTTGAAAAGAATTGTTTTTAATCATATAACTTTGATAAAGTTGAATAATAATAAGAATAAATATTAATTAATTAATTATATTATTAACTATAGTGTAATACAGTAATAAAAGAAGTAAATTTTAAAACATTTAAATGAAAAATTAATCTCAAAATCGCTCTGATATAATAATAATAATAATTATTATTATTATTATTATTATTATTATTTTATTTGAAATTAGAAAATATAATAATCAATAATAATAATAATAATAATAATAATAATAATAATAATAATAATAATAATAAGTGATGATAAAAATATAAAATATATGAATGAAAGAAAATGAATGTCGAAAACTTAAGAAACAGTCTAACAAAAAGGAGTCTTAAGTATCTGTTGAGCACCAAGAAATAATCACATTTTAATAGAGATGATAGATGAGCAAAGAAAACTTTGATAAGTACTGTCTGTAAAAACATTTTCTAATTGAAGAAATGCTTACAAAAAGACAATTTGATAAAAAAAACATAACATTTCAATTAAATGAATATTAGCTAGGGGTTTTGAATCAGTAATGAAAGCTTCTCTTTTAGTAATAATTCGGTTAATCTCTCACTTTTGGAGCTTTTTGAGAGTGTCCTCATCCAGTCTCATTATCCCAGCTTATTCCAGTGATATTAAATATAAAGAAAAGGATATTACTCAAGGAAATATGTTTCGTGAAAATCTTTTAATAATAAATATTAAAACAAATTATTAGCAAAAAACCTCTCATGAATGTAAAGACTTTCTATGGAAAATATTCATATCACATGATTTTTATCACATATCAATTACAGGGTGTCTCAAAAAATGCATACACACTTTAAATATAAATCGTTACACATTACAAGTCCTTATTACTTGTTTTATAGTTTGTCTAATACTCCAATAAGTGGTAAGAAATTATCGCTATTTTAAACCTATAAATTTATTCTTAAGGGTTGAATCACGAAAAGTAGGTTTTGAGTAGAGAAAATTTATTATCAAAAATTACTTCAAGTTGAAAACCCAAAAGAGGTACAGACCCAGTTCAAGAAAGAATTTCAGATAGATCCTCCAAGACTGACAATCAGTCGAATAAAGGATAAATTCGAAAAAGATAGAACTATTAATAATGTCAACAAGAACTGTTCTGGCAGATGGAAAATATCCCACAAAGAAAGAAAGAATACTGGAATTGTTTAATCGAAGCCCACAAACATCTGTGAGACAAGCAAGTCTTGAGCTAAGAATCTCAAAAGATTCTGTTCACCGAACTTGGAAGCGCTGCCACATGAAATGCTACATACTGAGATTAGTTCACACTTTAAGTGTGTATACAATTTTTTGACACATCATGTATTATTATTATTATTATTATTAAAAGTTTTCAAAACTTTATATTATCACTAATAATTGTAATATTTATTTTTTCAATAATTAAAATTAAAATTTAATTAAATTTAATTAATTAAAAATAATTTTAAATGAGCAAAATCTTTTCATCACTGAATATTCAATCTCATACTCTCAATGATTAGACATAATTATAGGTAGATTATTTTCTTAATAAAGACCTGATCAACAATATCATTAGATGGTACCATAATTGACAGCAGTAATTAAAGACTCTCTCTCGTTCCCTAAGATATTTTTAAGTAATTAAAAGAATATTTTTCTCTAACCGTCTGGTCTTAATATGTTAGCTCTACTAACAAATTTAGTTTAATTTCAATTATTATAATTACACCAATATGAACCGTTGATAGGAGAAGTTTTACTAATTATGACCTAGGTCTTAGTGAAAAATGCAGCTTAATTTTTATTTAATTACGATAATTATGTTCTCCTTGCTCCTTCAATTAGTTCAGCTTATTATCAGTGATATCATTGCTGATTCCATATGAACATTTTCAAAAATACCAGGATTAACGAAGTTGACAGATATTTGGAGAATAATAAATTATCTTTATATTATTATTATTATTTTCAATGTTCAGCAGCTGGGAATGCTGACTTTGGAAATAGGATTATTATTGGAAAATGATGACGTCACTTTTTTTTCCATAAATATCAAATAATATTTTTCATTAGGTTTCAATATTTTAAACTGAAATTAGCTTATCTATCTTGTAAAGACTGGAATTAAAAGGTTTCACTTGACATTTCAATTCAAGTCAATATATTAGAAAAAAATCAGGAATAATAATAATTTTATTATTATTTTTTTGAGAATATAATAATAATAATAACTATTATTATTATAAATTAATTATAAAGGCTGCTAAAGGGTCTGAAATAGTACCACAATACTAATTCCAGAAATAATAATTAAATAATAATTAAATAATAATTATAATAAAAATTAGAAAAATCAATTTACGACGTAAAAAATGAGTTTAATTATTTGTCGGAAGAAAATTATGAGTGAATATCTTTGTTATGTCTATTTTTAACCGACAAAACCCAACGATGGGTCCTGCACTGTTCGGGTGTTTATATGCGTACCGGTTTGGGCTCATCAAACGACCCTAGGACCCAATGTTTTTGAGAGCGGCGAGAGTTTTGGTTTTTTGTTATTGTTTTTATTTTATTTCTAGTTTAACGTTTAAATTTAATTTGATTCTTTCACATTTGATATTATTGGCGTTGAATTATTTTTTCTCTTTTGATTCGATTTATTGATTTGAAAAGTAGTGCATGTAATATTCACACTTAACATTCATACAATGCCGGGAAATTCCATCTTTTTATCATTAATGCTTTATTTCTTTCCCACATGAATCACAGCGGTCAAGCAGTCCATGAGCATGTGAAAGGACCTGGATTCAAATCTCAGTATCTCCGAATAACTTTCAACTAACAAAAATAATGTATTAATATATAATATAGAAAGAAAATATTATATATAATAATATAAATATATGTACAGGATGCGCCACTTAAATCGAGAAAATTATCAGTAAAACACAAGCCGAATATATTTTAGTAATGATCAAGCAAATTATAAAATTTATTTATAGGTTTCAAAATTTACAGGTTTATCTT
>JBBMKC010231212.1:0-11510 GCA_037834085.1 Bipalium vagum | reverse complement strand
TATCTTAAATATTTAAATAAATTTTGCATGAAAAATTTCAAACAATATCATGTCATTAAACATGATGACCAAAAATCAGAAAAACATTATGCCTCAACCTAATACAAATATTTAGTTTGATGACATATTCATTTAATACGTCTGCATTTTTGGCCTGAAGTTTCGTAGCTTATAAAATCAAAAATTTATTGATTTAGTTTTGAAGTTGATCTTCCATCTTCAAACTAAAAATGTTTGTGGTTTTATATTTCGCTTTATTTATAATTTTATACCGTTTTATTTCCAATTTCAGTATCTACGGATTACTAATGTCAATTATTAATTAAATTTTTCTGTATTAGCAATTTGTAGATTCAAGTAGTCGCATACAGTAAAATTCGGTTTTTCTTAATCCAAAGATATTCCTTGTAAAATTACAGTGTTAACTTTGAGTAAGAACTTTTTAACTTGAGCTGTAAATTGATTTGGAATAAACTTCTTGTCAACAGACAGTCCCGTTTAATCGGATTTCATTTTTTTAAATTGTAAATTTCGTTAGACTTCTTTAACAGACTAAGGATTATTCAATTGCAATTGTGAAGTTTTCTGATCATCGCTATATGATGATTTGATAGTATCATAAAGAATGTCAGTATCTTAAGTAGACTTCTGTAGTTTAGTTGCCATGGACTTGGTCTATCTGGAATAGTCTTTTAAAAAAAGTTCTAGTCTGTTCAAAGGTAGCACACATCAATACCGATACATCTAAGGTTTTTTAATCAAAAATACATTTTTTCACATTGCGATTTTGCTGATGTGTTGTCAGTCAATTATTTATGACTGCCAAAAGATTTTCAAAATTTAATTTTTCCATTTTATTTGGTAGTGCAGTGCTTTCTGAATATCATACATCTTTGATAGATTAATAATTGAATTTTCACACGAGAGGTTTTTTAAAATAAATTTATTTTTCATGTAGTGGAGTTAAATTTCGAATTAACTGAATTCAATTCATCTAATGTAGACTTGTAGAGTACTTGCCAGATTAGGTAGGGATTTAAAGAAAAACAATTTAAAGCTAATATCGATTCGTCTATTAATTATTCAATATTCTTCGGAATATTTAAGTACTGATCACAATATGAGTATTTTTATATATAAATCTTTCCTGGGACAAGATTTCTCCTTTGTAGTTTTTGAAGCTAAATATCAATTTGGAATGGATTTTACTGTCAATTAAAATTACTTAGTTGATGGCCAAAACAACTCCTAACAGTTCCTCAATAACAAACTGAAACTTTTACTTTAATATATTATGTATTGAAAGTGAGCCTTTTATAAATAGCCTTAACAGAAAATTTATTGATTTGTTTAAATGCACTATTTGTTTATAAATATTGCTTGTGCATTTTTAAAAAATAATCTATAAAAACATATTCTGATATCTTTAACTACATGGTCTGTCTATAAAGTAACGAGACTGGATCAAAAAAGAATATTAATATACAATAATCATTTATAATATTTATTTACAAAAATGTATAATGTAACGCCTTCTTATCGAAGAATCAAAAAAGCAAGTCAAAGTAAATCAAAATTTATAGCAATGTTAATTGCATTTCTTGATATCAGGGGCATCAATTTGACTGAGTGAGATTGTAAGACAATGAACCAGCAATATTACAAAGAAATATTGATAAAATTGAGACAAAAAGTTAGACGATTACGCCCAGAACTCCTGCAACATGGTTTCTTTCTACATCAGGACAATGCCCCTTCACATATTTTTTCTTTTCGCAAAAATAAAATCTATGCTAAAAGGAACTCGATTTGAGTCTTTAGAAGCTGTTAAAAAGAAAGCAGAAAAATTATTAAAACAGTCGTCAGAAAATGAACTTCAACACGCCTTCGACCAGTGAAAAATAAGAATGCTTCGGTGTGTGTCTACCAAAAGAGAATATTTTGAAGCAGATAAATTATAAATGTAATGGATTAAATAAATGTTGTATATAAATATTCTTTTTTGATCCAGTCTCACTACTTTATAGACAAACCACGTATATCTCATTTTTATCACTATATAGATGGCCGTTTATATACCAAATAACCAAAAATTTCGCAAAGTGATGTTATTTCCTTTTGCTAAAAAAGTGCAGCAGAAACTAAGAGTCCTTGTTTGAGCTTACGAAGACAATACAATATCAAAAGCTACTTGCAAAAGACGGTTATCACGTTTCCGAAAGAACGAATTTATGGTGTAAGATGAAGAGTTCCCGGGACAAACGAAAGTGTTTGAAGATCAAGACCTAGAAGCATTGCTGGCATAAAATACGTGCTAAATTCAAACTGACCTTGCTAACTCAATAAATGCTTCTCAATCTTCAATTAGCCGATGTCTAAAATTCATGGAAAAGGTTTACAAAGTAGGAAGATGGGTACCATATTTGTAATTTATGCAGAAAATGTTTTAATCAACCAATAAACAAAATTAAATTAAAAAGCAATTATCGGAAAATATTATTAATGATTTTCAGAAAAATAATATTCCTCAATTTAATACAAGTGAAATTTTTTTTATATGTTATATATAAATTATTATATTTTAAATTTTATTAAAAATATAAACTAAAATTTATGGCTAAATTTTTATACATACTTTTATTAAGTTTCAACAAAATCCATTTACAGAAAACTGTATTAAAGACTTTAGTAAATGGATTATGAATGCCCAACCTTATTTTGAAAAATTATTAAAATCAAATATTCGACATAAATTAACAGAAGAAGAAAAACTATGAAAATAAAATTTTTCATTTTTATAAAAAAGGATTAAAAATATTTCTGATAAAGTTATTGATCATGATTATTATAATAGAAGTTATACAGAACCTAGTCATTTAAAATTTACTTTATTAGCAAGTATTTCATATTTCTATCAAATATTTTTTCACAGTGGTTCTGGATGACTTATTTTTGATAACAGATTTGGCAAATTAAATAAATTTAGATGAACAGGCTTCAAATCTGAATGATGTATAATTTTTTATCTCTAGAGTTAGGATTTTTGACGGCAAACCACCAAAATGACGTATTTAAAGACAAACAATAATATTAAGAATATAATTTTTTATATTAACTCCTGGAAATATAAAAACATTTATATTAAAAATAAACAGCGAAAATTGATTTTTGTATTTAATTCCTCATAATTGTGTTTTGATTTTGAAATTTAGTTGATTTCAATTTATAATTTATTAAAATTTATAGTTTTTCTTAATAAATTAATATAATAAACATTCACATATTTACATGAATAAAGACAAATAAAGAATCAAATTACATTAATTTATTAATTATACTTAAAATTTTAAATTAAAAGTAAAAAAAAGAAATTTTAAATTTAAGCTTTTAAAATAAAATTTACTTAAAAAAATAGTTTTTTATTTCTGAAAAGTTATCTAAATTCCATATACTATTGCTGATGTGTAATATATTCATTTATAATAAATACTTAATTTTTCCATTGCTTTGGATACTTTTTGAAATTTAATTTAATATTTAAATTCTTCGTGTCTTTAACTTTTGAGGATTTTTAGAGTAATTCCAATTGATCTATGAATTTTATTATTATATTTTTCAATTTAATCTGATAATAAATTTATACATTTTCTGTTACTGTGGTCTGCAATTTTTTTGAAGATCATATTTTTTTAAATGTTTTCTTGAATCTCTCAATGACAACTGTTTTGTCTTCATTCTCTGTTGAATAAATTTCATTCTCATTCTATCACAAAAATTTTGTTTTATTATAAAATTCTGTACCTGCTAAATGTCTCTACCAACTTTAAAAAAGATTTATATTTTTCTTGGTTATTTTGTAATGGAATAAGAAATTTTAGTACTTGAGTTTTCATTATTACTTTTAATACTATTCTTTTTTATTATTATAAATATTAATATTTTGCTATTTAAAAAAGGAATGTTTGTATCTTTATTATATTTAGAAATAGATTTTTTTTACAAAATTCACAATAAAATTTTGTCAACCAAAATATTTGGTTTCTAAAGCAGTCTGAATTTTTTAAAAATAATAATAAAAATTATATTTTTGATTTCATTAAATGAACAATCCATCTTAATTCTGTATGTTTTTTTTCTTCTATATACTTATTTAATTGATCTAAATCTGATAATTGTATTTCTTATTTTCTGGCTTAGAATAATATGAAAATGATAATTCTTATTAAAAATTTTAATTATAATATTAATTTTTTTTAATTGTTTAAGGACCAAATAATTGAACAGAATATGATAATAAGTAGAATTGAATTAAATATATTTCGTATCATTTCCTCTTTTGATCTTTCTAGAATGACAAAGGAGGAAATACTTTTAATGAAACAATGTCGTATACTTGGTTTGGATAAAAAGTCTACATATATACTCGTACAGATATATAAATGATACTAAGATGAAACATTTTCTTTACAAAAATGAACTCTATTGGTAAACAAAGAATAATTTTTATACTACACTAGATTTTAGATATGAAATTTAGTCTGGTGAGATCCTCATTGGATTCTTTTTTCTGTCCTAATTTTTACAAGTGATTAAACAAGAAGAAATTACTAGGATATAAATCATGGCTGTATTAACGGCTATATAAAAAGTTAGTCTTTTGTAGCTACATAAAGGGTAAGATGAATCAACACGAAACATTTTTAAGCAATTATAATCATAGTTCAGTGAGATGTGTGAACTGGACCGTTGACATGCGAAAGATAGTTTTCTTAAATTAACTTTAGTAGACAGTTCTATCTGGATAATACATGTCTCTTTTATCATAATAATTTTTAACTTTAGAATGTCCACTTCATAAAAAATCTCTGATTCAATTATAAATAGTATCCTTGCATGGAGCTTCATTTCAACACAATTCATATAGCTGACAATTAATGCTCTTTACTGTACTCTTCATAGTCAAAAACAAATAGCGCTGCGAAGTTCAGTATATTGTACCATTGTTAAAGAAAGCGTCTCAGATAATGTCATTAAGCAGCTTTTATTTAGAATGTATTCAATAATATTTGCTTTTATGTATTAATTGTTTTATGTAGATAATTTCATGGACTTCTTAATTTTATTTCTGTATGAGTCTTTTTTGAGTTTTTATACATACTACGTATCAACATGTACGTTGAATAAAGTAATAACTACTAAGACAGAATTAGTTACAAGTGTTCATGAACTGAATTTTTTTCATGCTCAATACATGAAATTTTTAAATGAATCTTTGACGCCCGGTGACCTTATTAGAATTATTGCTTTAACAGATTATAAATCTTTATTATTTTGGTTTGTTTTTCTTTAATAATTTTCTCGTCATAGTTAATCTGTAATATTTGAAATTGCAATATCATTATTTTCATTTGAGTTTTAAGTCTCATATCAAACGAGTGAAAATTGAGAAATCTGGATGAAATTCCCTATTATCCAAAACTGATAATTGTTGGATATATCAATTGCAGACGTCCATTGTGCGATTAAATTATTAAGCTATTTTACATAGGAGAACATTAGGAAAGGAAAACTTTATTTAGACCACTGGAGATATTTAATATAGATAATATTTAAAGTAAACTGTCTATTGATGTTCGTAAACTTCTTATGTACAGTTAAGAATGCTTTTCAATTCTTTTCAGAAACAAAACCCTTTTTTCTTTTACATTGTTCCTTAACATTTCGACAATGATTATGACCGTATTTCGCAGATTAACAGAAAATAAACTAATGTTTAGTCATGAAAGATCAATTTAAATTGAGTTTTTATGTCGATTCACATTAAAAATTAGTTTATGCATAGCAGATTTATTCATTGGAATCGAGAGTGTTTAAAAGTCTACATTTTACTCGATTTTACTGAAAAAGCTTGTTTAACTAAGTTAAAATAAGTACTATGATTCCAAATTAAAAATTAATGAATAAACGAACGAGATTTCTTATACTTGTATTTTAATTATATAAAATTACAATGACACTTATCTACAAAAAGTAAGTTGATTTTTATGATTTAAAATTTTTAGAATTTTATTGACTAAGAATAATCAAAATAAGCCCCCAATGAGGTTAACAGATCTTCATCTAATAGTGTAAAGATCTGAGAATATTTTAAGATTATTTGATCATTGAGTTGATATAGTCCAAGATTCCCTATACATTGTACAGCAAACAGATATGTTTCTTGATCTTATAAAAATTGGACAACCTGAATAGGTTTTTTCCTTTAAAAGATCGATCTCTCTTAGCTCTGATGCTTATATCAAATTACATGAACTTCGTAAAAAATACGTTAATTTTAGAAACTTAAGAAGGAAGTTTAAAAATTATTTTGCATAGCAAATCTTGATTGTATATTGGATGCATCATTTCTTTTTTCTGGAATATTATGCACTTGTTTCAAGATATAATTAAAATCTGATATAACATTGTTGATTGTAGTCTTTGAAACCGTTACATTAAATTCTTTCAAACATTTATCAGTAATTTTTGACTATTTCGTGTACTGTGGTTCGTTTGACATTTAAAAATTCTGAAATAGTTGAAATTGATTTCCCTGTCATATATGATTCAACAATTCGTTTTCTATCTTCGTTTGACGTTTCCTTATATTTTTCTTTAAACCTGTAGTAAATTTATATATATGTATACAATATTAACAATATATTGTCTCCGTCTTTGTTCATTTTACAATTTGTAATTTTTAGTTTTTAATTTGAAAATAATATAAATAAACAAAAATGAAATTTAAACAAAGTCAAAATTAAACTTTACATTGTCAAAATAGAACTTTACAATGTCAAAATAGAGGTGAAAACGGTGTAATTTCATTAGAGTATTATTGGTATTTTTTATAATCTTTACTCTTAAACAAACAGAACTGTCTATTTTAAATTAGTAACTTCAGTTTTTAATTTTATATTTTGATAAGATTTAACAAAAAATAATTAATTAATAATAATTTAACAAATAATAATAAAAAAATAACAAATAATAATAATAAAATAACAAATAATAACAAAATTTGTCAATTTATTATTTTTTTAAAGAAATATTTTGTAGATATATTTTTGGCAAAATAATTTCTTTATGAACTTAATTATTAGTTGACCTTTTTAATAATTTTTAATTAATTATTATTATTATTACTAAATTTTGAATGTTTTTAAACTTACATATACATAATAAACTTCCATACAAAAAAATATATAAAATCAAATAACAAACTGAATATTATCAAAATATGAATATGGTTTGAAATGATTAGGTTTCAGTTTTTGTCAAAAAAAATAATAATTTGTTTTATTTTCTTTTAATCATCCTTTTAATAATTTCTTTTCTTTACCTCTGTTGTGATTTCTTCCTGTTTGCTTAATTTGATTAGAACACTCTTGTCCGATGGCGGTAGTCTTCTAACTCATCTGAAGTTATTTTCTCTGTCAATTCCAATGACCAGGATATGTATAAAATTAAGATATACAAACTGTGATAAAAAATTATTAATAATTCTTCCACGGGTGTGGTCTTTTACTAATTCATTGTAATGGGTTTTTTTTATAAAGGTCTGATTTTTTTATAGATAAATATTTTTCAAAATAATGGTAATTTATTCTTTATAAATAACTAGGAGACATATTTCATTTCGATTGTGCATTAGTCCATATCTGATTTGTATTGTTAGGTTTGAACTAAGTGATGTTTGAAATTAGGCTGTTCATAAAAAATAACTTTCAAATTTTTCTGAATTAAAATAATAATTGATAATATTTTTATTTATTGTACTTCCGATAAATCTAATGGATCTTTATCAGCGATAACACTCTTTTATCACTAAAAATATTTTATCACATTGCCACAGTTAATTTAACTGATTATTTTATTAATTTATTTTTTGCTTCTTAGTGAAGGAAATACTTGGAAAACAAAATTTAGTAAAAAAAATTTCATAATTATTCATAATTTCTCAGTTAATCACGAAAACTTCTTTTTAGGATAATTTTTTTCATGTATTTTTATAAAGACCATATATGAAAAACAAAACGGTTTCAAATTTTTAAATATTTATACAATTCCAGAGAAAATGTTTGATCGATTTTTCTCTCGAGAAACTAAAAAATAATGAGTAAAATTCGGTTTGTTAAAAAGCTATTTTTTAGATAGCATTCATGTTTTTTAAAAACAATAATTTTTTTACAATAAAGATAAACTTAATTTCAATGGATTAATAATAGAAAAATTTTCACCCTAAAATTGAAATTTTTATTAAACGAATAATAATTTACCTAGATATTTATGTATTTTAACTTCTAAAAAGATTCATTGGTGTAGAAAACAAACTTGGGATTTAATTATTTAATAATTTTCAATATAATTTAAAATAATAAATTAAATTAATTAATAAATTCATCACATAAAAATTCTGCTTTTTGAATACGGATTTTGAAAATAACAATTTTTAAAATTATGGGAGTCGGGAGGGGGTCAACAGTTTGTACAAATAATGCATGGGATTAAATCAATAAGTAATAAATTATAAGATATTAAAAGATAGATTTATTTAGTTTTGGAGGTTATTTATTATGTTAATAATAATGAGTGATAATAAAATTGATAGTTGTAATAACAATATAATATATTAATAATTAATTAAAAAATATAAAAAATAACTAAAATAATAATAAGTAATATAAAATTATTAATTAAAATTGATAAAACAAATAAATCATAAAAATTTTAAATTTACAGAACAGTCATTTTAATAAATTTTTATTAATTATGTTACTATTATAACTAAACAAGTAATTGTCTCGCAAATCATTAACTCCTCACTACTCATTGCTTTGTTCGTTTTACTATTGTAGCTGCACAAATAAAAACTCAATTTGAATCAAAACTCCACAGTATTGAATCAAAGTAATGAAATTGAATCAATGTAAACTTATTGATAATCACAAACAAATCACACATAAATTCAAATTTGTCAAATAATCCAGTGTGTAAAAACACGAACCCATTGGTATATATAATAAAATATAATAAAAAGTAAATTTCCTTGATATCAAACGAATAAATGTAATAATGGGATAAGTTAAGAGAATAAATAAAAATATAATTGAGATATAATTAAAAAAATTCTTAATTTTGAAAAATAAAATAGAATCGATACAATATCACGAGGAGCGATAAGTCCTCGGGTCGTCCACTAAGTCTTATTCAGGTTACTTATGGATTCCCAAACTCGCTGGGTGGGTACTTTGTTAAATCCGTTTGCTTTGTCATCATAGTTAAACGTAAAGAATTGAAATTACTAAAGTAATAATCCTATGAAACTTCTTCATCTTTGTCTCGTAGAAAAACGACCAAAAATTATCATCACCTTTGTCTTCATTTTTACTTTTTGGGAATTTATGTATCTTTACGATCGCCAATCTCTACGTTTAGAGACGGCTATTTCATTCAATAGCCGATTAATTCTAACTTTATATTCACGCCAAGATAAAGTTAAATTAATATTCCTAAAAGACGCATCTCAAAATAATTCTTTTTTTTAAAAAAAAATATTTTAATTCTTAATTTAAAAGATTTGATTTTTTTATTATTATTAATATTAATATTATAATATTATTATCACAACCAAGTTTCGTACATTTGGCAAACCCAAAAATTAAAAAAGGTGATAATCAATCAAAGTTTAATAATAAAATGACTGAGATGTATAAACAAATGAACAAAACTTGAATCTAATTAATTGACAGAAGATCAAAAAGTTTAAAAATTATTAATACATATGTAATAATCAAAAATTAAGTTTGTTAACACATGATTATATTGACTCAAATAAATAAAGATCAAACGCACCATTTTGAGAAAAATAAATTCAAGCATTAAAGAAAAACACTTTCTCACATTTGTGAATTTCTGGACCAAAAATGGATTATTACATTAAGGCTCTCTGTCCTGATTTTGATTATGAATTATCGATTGATCTGAGCTGGATAAATCATGTTAGATTAGAACGAAGGTTGTTTGATTTTGAAGCGATTAAACCCTTTTGTAAACCAACGTCGGTAATCCTGCATTTTAAGTCGCTAATTAAAAAAAAACACTATTTAAAAAAAACCTTAACTACTTATAATTGTAAGTAATATAATTACTGATTTTTATTATTTCAACTTTTAATTTAGTAATGTTGCAAAAATCTAAATCTCCAACATTTATTTTGGATCCAAATTCAGTACTTCCAAAGATTTCAAAAATGGAACGTGAATTTTTTGTTATCCCAACTAACCGATTCGGAATCATGCATAACTTGGTTAGTTAGACTTGGATTACTAAGAAATACTTAAGAATGTAGCAGATGTAGATATGCTTGCCGTTCAAACAACCATTCAAAAAGTGCAGAAGGTAAAATATGGCGTTGTGCAAAGTATGACAAAAACAAGTTTGAGAGAAGAGTCATTTTTTTCAGGTAGTCGCCTGACCCTAAAACAAATTTTTCTTCTAGAATATTGTTGGTCCAATGACATGCCTCAAACTTTAACAAAGAGTGAAGCAGATATTTCAACGATCACACTGTTGTCGACTGGTTTAATTTTATGCGCGAAGAGTGCGTATCCTGAAAAAAATAACCCAGGCGATATTGGAGGATTCGATGACAACGGTAATCAAATTATTGTTGAAATCGATGAATCCAAGTATTTTCATCGCAAATATCACCGATGCCAGTGGCGAGAGGGCCATTGTGTATTTGGAGGAATAGAAAGAGGCACTGGTAAGTGCTTTCTTGTCGAGGTTCCCAACCGCAAAGCTGCAACGTTTGCGTTACTTACTCGAAAATATATCCTCACAGGAACACAAATAATATCAGATGGTTGGCCTGCTTATGTTAATATTAAAAAGATTGGATTTAGTATATATAAGTACGAAGTTATCAAGCATCAACATCAATTTATTGATCCTAATGACATGGAAATCCACACAGAAAATGTTGAAATTATGTGGATGCGAGCAAAACGTAAACTTCGCCGACAAATTGGAACATCACACGAATTGTTTTTGTCGTATTTGCATGAATTTGTATTCAGGAACAAGTTTCGTAAGGAGGATATGTTCGCAATATTTTTGAAGATTATTTGTCATAATTATCCGTGTGAATAATAAACTTTTTGTATTACTTTTACTAATTATACATTAAAAATACTAATTACACTACTTACAATTATAAGTAGGGGAGATTTTTTAAAAATAAAAAAAATTTAAATTGGGGACCTAAAATGCATGATTACCCAAACGCCTAATAATGCCAGTAAATTATTCACCAAAGTTCTTATGACCCGTAACTTAATGATAAAAGATTATATCGTGTCAAAGAATGATGATATGGTGCGGTTATCATCCTTAACCTTTTCGCTGCGCAATTCGTTTTGAGATTTTGTGCCTGCTGTGCGCATTTATTTTAGTAGTTTCATCTTTAT
>JBBMKC010231201.1:0-11510 GCA_037834085.1 Bipalium vagum | reverse complement strand
AATTTTTATTAATTATCAACATCAATACAATTGGTTGATGCATTGTATGCAATCACAAAATAATTTTTAACATTTTCTGGTTTTAAAATTTCTTTTATTAGACAGCATATTTCTCAACATGGAAAAGCTTCTTTCAACATTTGATGTACTGCACTGGTATTGCTTCAATAAAACATAATCCTGTGGAGATATATCTGGTCTTGAGTTTTTAATAATCTGCCTAAAATCAATTTTCTGAATTCTTGCATTCAAGTATTTTTCAATTTCACATGGATCCTTATAAAAATTAATCTTATTAAGATAATTAAGTTTCAGTAATCGAACAAAAGCACCGCATTTCTTGCTGTGTCCGAAGCGCCCCTGATGGCTCTTGAAAATCTGAGGGAGCAGTAATAAATTTCTTTTCGATCCGTACCGATATCCGCAGCAGGTCTCCAAGTTATAGCATATAGCCTTAGAACAATGTAGGTAAAATAAGTCAGCAAATTATATCCGTACTTTCGGTAAAAGGATTGGCTCTAAGGACCGGGTATAGTGGGCTTACTGAAGAAGTCGACTGATTTGATATAGTGTAGTTTGGATCCGTGTGGTTTCACGGTTATGGGGGTTTAAATAGCGCTTTGTCTGGTTCGTTGATAGGAACAGTTTGCTTAATTGTATGTTTTTCGGAATGTGCAATTGTCATTATACAATCAACGGTTAACTTAGAACTGACATGGACTAGAGGAATCCGACTGTCTAATTAAAACAAAGTATTGCGATGGCTGATGAACACCGTTGACGCTATGTGATTTCTACCCAGTTCTATGAATGTTAATGTGATGAAATTCAATCAAGCGCTGCCGTTACCCAAAAGATCAACAATCTCTTTAATGCTCTTTTTGAGCAATTAAATGAGAAGAAATCCACGTTAATTCTTATTTTGACATTAATTGTGTCAAAAAACTTTGATTTTTTTAAAAATATTAATAATAATTATGAAAAATAATTTTAAAATTGTTTTAATAATATTGCTTTAATAGATATTATTACAAACATGGACAACACTAGTAACCCAAGTCATATATCTTGCTGCATCACAATTTCTCTGGTCTTTAAGTTGTCACTTTCGGCAAATTTGAACCTGTTCCTTCTTATAGGATGATTAAAAATACAATATAAATAATGTACATTTTTAAAACAATTATATTTTTTAAAACACCTTATATTTATTAAGAACATATTAGAACAATAAACTGTACATAAACGTCTTCTATAAGATTTATACAAATCTGTGATTATTCACGTTGGTATTGATGACATTTCTTTGATATTTTGAAATTGTGGACTGTCGTAGACCTGATCTGAAATTAATTTCCAGATGTCCTCAGCAATTTTAAAATCAGGACTTTTAGCTGATCAAATTAAAATATTAATACCACTAGATTTCTTAAATTCTTTGTCTTTGGCGGATTTCTGAACAGGGGAATTGTCCTCTTGTAGCCAAAAATCTGTACCAAAATTTATTTTTCAAATCGGCACAGTACTTGTCTTTCGCAGCTCTATATATGAATCTGAATTAAATTTACCTTTGATAACATTATAGGACAGTAAGCTATTGGGTAGTGTCATCATTCAAACCATAATACCGCCACCCCTGCATTGTCTGCGCTGTCCATTTATATCTTCATTTTGTAAAATATATGTTCGTCAATCATCAGGGCCATCTAAACTAAATAGTTTTTCGTCCGTGTAAACAGTTTTCTTTCATAGATGATTTTCATTAACCCAGGTACTTACTTTCGCTAATCGATCTTCCTTATGCTTCTTACCTACAAAAATCGTTAATGATATTTTTTAATATCTCATTAAAATTCTTTTCATGTGCCTTTGAATAGTTGAAACAGAAATACTCAAATCACATTCATTTTTCAATTTCGTTGCATTTACCTTCTTGCTTTCTTTTAATTTGCCTATTGTTCTTTTAATAAGTAATTTCTATCCTTTACTTATTGTAAATTTTGGTCCACGTTTCTTGCATACATCCTTTTTTACATAGGTACATGAATTAATTGCGGAATTTCTTGATATCTTCATAATTTTCGAAATTTGACCGTGACTGAAACCGTATTCTTTTAAAGCCAAGGCTTGTATTTTTTCAGACAAAATTTTCATTTAATTACTAAAATTTAAAAACATATATAATGCACAAATATTAAATAATTACATTTGGTGTTATTAAATATTATTAAATGCATAATAACTAAAATTATGATTTATTTTAAAATGTATATTTCAACCAAAACTTAATATATTATTTAAACAATTAATATTTCTATTGTAATGAAATATATATTACTTTGAAGTAATATACAATACACATGACCTAGAAATTATACTTTAATAAAATTATTTAACATGAATGTAAATAATTATGTTGTGTTAGAAAAATTATGACGATTAGTATATTACCAATGTCTTTAAGATGACATCAAGAGTAAGGCAATTATATAAAGGTGGTTCCCGTTGCCAAAAAATATCTCTTGATATATTAGAACAATTTGAAATTTGTGTTTCCGTTTCGCCTGACATAACATTAACAGAAATAAAAGCAAATATTGAAAATATTAATTCAATTTGAAAACTATCATATGCATATTAAAAAACTTATCCTCTTTCATATAAGATATTGAACTTTCAATTGTAAAACCGGGAACATATTATAGTGTTACCCGAACTTTTATTAGTCGCAGTGCTCGAACTTCAACTTTTGTAGAAATGAAATCCGAAATAAATTATCCATAACATGCACTTCAATTAAATCTATCAATAAAAAACTTGATATATTAAAACAAACCTCCTGTATTCCAATCAAATTTCAACCTTTTCTTGAAATCAGAATTTTCGACAGAATCACAATAGATGATTTTAACCATATTCATTATATTGTTATATATAATGTACACGGAGAAAACAATATTTATTAAAAATAATGATTAAATATTAGATGCGTATTTATTTAACATAATACCCTAATTAATCAGTTTTAATTATTTAGGAATTATAACATTTTAGTTATAAATATATAAATACAATATTTAAAAATTAAATGTTATTGAAAATTTATATCAATTTGTTTAATTGTTTTTAATAAATAGCGCAATATTTTAATGGAAATTGCATTAAATTTATTATTTTTTTATTAACAATTTTATAAATGATTTTATCAATGCCTAAAACACGCCCCAATAAATGTATTTTTTATTTTTAATTAATTATTTTATATAAATTAGTAATCACCACAGCTAATACACAATCTAATAAATTCTCCAATGAAGGCTCAGACATTCATATATCTCCTCATTCACCATCTTCTACTGATAAGTATTTTTATTTCATTTTTACATATGTTGATTGTATTAGATTAAATTTGAGTGAGCTTAAAGATGAATTATTCCATAAAAGTGGTGTTCTTACAATAAATAACGAAGTAATTAACTTTATCACTTACTTTTTATAATTCTTATTCAGAAGATCATTACAAAAATGGATGAATTTAAAATAGAAACTAGTTTGGGTCACGGAACATGTAGTAATGTTTATCGAATGCGTCATATACGTTTGCCAATAATTTCAATGGCAGTAAAACAAATGAGACGTAGTTCTCATTCTGTTGAAGAAAATAAAAGAATATTTCGAGACTTGGATGTTGTAACTAGATGCCACGATTGTCCGTTCATTGTTACATGTTACGGAATATTTATTTCACCGGTTAGCTAACTTTTGTGTCGTTGATTCTAACTTTTACATTTTTAAAATTTTCTTAAATAATGTTTATATGTATTATTTGTCATCAATGGATATCATATCCGTCATTTCTTTAAATTTTTTTTCTATCCTAAATTTTATTAGATTAAAATTTTGAAGTGTAATTATTTGAATTTTCAGTTGTATGGATGAAATAATATTTTTAATTTTTGCAGGATTAAAATTCACATCTTATCTTTCACATTCATATCTTTAATGTTTGTAAGTACCATCGTTACCTATTAATTATGCTTTGCTGATAATAAATTATGTTAATTCGTAAACTATTCAAAATTAGAAAATGAGTCCATTATTTCATAATTTATCATAAATATTAGGCTGCAGAAAATTTGAAAATAAAATGTTAAAAAATTATTCAGATTTCTAAAATTTGTTTAATAGTCCACCTTATTTTCAGTGGATTATATGATAAACGATTCAAGTTTTTATATTTAGTATTTTAATTAAAAATCATTCAAATTCTGATATTTCTCTAAAGTAAGAATTTATGTTTATCATTTAAAATTGTATATTGAATATTTTAATTGATTGATATGGTTTTCAAAAGTACATTTTTCTTACGCTAAATTTATATTTTATAAATTAGTTTGTTTCGAGCAGTATTACATCCATTCTACTCTTTTTAGAATAATTGTTGATGAAAAATAATTTACTAATTTTCATTTGTTCCTTTATTCAAATAATAACTAAGTTAATTAGAATTATATTAATTTAAATTTATAATTTAATCACAATGTTGAAATCATTTTTAAAATTTAATAAGGATGAAATGATATTATTTAAAATGGTATTTTATTTTGTTGATAGAATTCAAAAATGTTATTTTTAATCAATTAGCTTTAATCTGGTTTTATTGTTAAAGTGCAGCATAAATGTTAAGTATTCATCTCTTAGAGTGAAGTATGGATTTGCATGGAAGAAATGTCCACTTGTTTGGATAAACTGCTAAAATTTCTCAATCATCCTTTTCCAGAATATGTAATTGGGAAAGTGACTTGTGCTGTAAGACATTAGAACGGATTTTGATCTCATAAATTCTAAACTTTAGATAATAAAGGCTCTTCAATATCTGAAAACAAAACATGACATTATGCATAGAGGTATGTTAATATTTTCATTTTCTTATAAACATAATAATTGATTCCAAATTGATATTTCGTTTGTAGAAATGTTACGCTTTCACATATTGAAACAAAAGTTAAATATAATATTTATCGAATTCATCCATTTATCCTCCATTGTAACAGAAACTTATCTTGTTATAATTAAAAAAAAACATTTAAGAAAAATTTGTATTCGATTTTTAACATTTCTCATTATTTCAATTTTATCTTTAATAGAAAGAGAATTGGTATTTTAACAATATACTTTATAATTTGAAAATAAACGTAATATTTTCTATGATGGTATAACAATATTTTATTGGGTTAGCAAGAAAGTAATTGCAGACATTTAACTTCAATTTAACTGTTTTTAAATAAAATAATATCAAAAGATAATTGACGGATTCAAATTTAAATCAGTAAACTAATAATATATATTGCCTTTATGAAATAAAAGCATCACAAGCTTGCAAAAAGGATAAGGCGCATTGAGGGGATGCATTAAAAGGATGCAAATGTCAGAATTGGTTTGAGAAATTCCGAGCGGGTAATTTTTCAAGTAGTTGTCAATAATGACGAAATAAAATAATAATTCAATGAGGATCATTACAATACAACAGTATGTATTGCAAGGAAGCTCAGCGTATCACATGCAACCATAGAGAGATATATCAAGAATATGGGTATTAAACTTTTTTGACTGTAGCTTTAAAAAATCGGTAATTACTCTCTTGCCGACCCAATGTATTATAAAGCTGCACATCTCCTTAATCCATTCAGAATTTGTGTCTCCGCTTCTGCTTTATTTTCCCTGTTGCTGATACATTGTTCTCTATATATTCTTCTGAAAACTATCTCGGTCGAGTTTTTCACAGTCGTTTTTTGAATTGTTGCATTTAGAGCTTTTTCTATTTCTAGTATCAGCTTTGCCAAATCTTTCCCATTTGTATTTCGATAAAAGTCAGAAATAAATATTCAAATTCAATTAACAAACTGACTTCTGAAACGGAACTTAAAATTATTAAAAGATCGATAAAACACTATGAAGATCTTGGAAAAATTGCAAGACGTCCAGAAAGCTGCAGGAAGAGAACAATTAATACTAATCGAAATCAAAAAATCATCTTCAACGTAATTCAAGGACTTCAATGTGAAAAATAGTTCGTGAGACAGACATTAAGCTTGAATATACCAGACTATTTGCAAAAAATGAGCTTAAATACAAGCTTTAGATCTGACAAAGGTGTCGTAAAACTGGACACCTTCAAAGGTGTCGTAAACTGGAGCTCCGGGCCGCTGATCAACAATGGGAGCAAATAATCTTTAGGAACGAGAAGTTATTCACCGTTAAACAGGTGCATAACCATCAAAAAGATAGAGTTTGGTCTCCAGAAGCATCCGACTGTTCCGTTATAGTTGAACGATGTCAAAATGTTCTACCTCTTATGATTTTGGGTAGAATCTTGCAAGCGGCAAAACACCACCTCTTTTCAATGATAAAGGTGTCAAAATCAATCAAGAAATTTCGTGGGCTCAAAAACACTTTGGAAATCTTCAATAGACAATTCAACAAGATTCAGTTCCAGCCCAGAAAGGTAAAAATACACGAGTGGTGCAAAACCAATTTTCCGGATTTTATCAAGTTTCAAGATAGCCGATATATTCAATAGATATCAACGTAGTGTCAATCTTAGAGTTCAGAGTCTGCAGTAAACACCAAAGAATCTTAGAATCATTGAAGCAGTTTTTACGCCGAGAATAGGGCCAAATATCACCGAAAAAGTTACGGCCCAAAGCTGAGAATTTCAAGAAACGCTAGGAGCTGTCCATCAAAGCCTAATGAGGCCATTTTGAAAAAATAAAAATTTGCAATAATCTATATTTTGCAAATATCTGTTTATTATAATCAAGACCAAATTATTGGTTAAATACAAATTTATGACATTTCTTGTTATCACTTTTTCTAATCATCCTGTATATATAACGCTGTGAACTTAAATAAGATTTTCCAGTTACTTTTCTAACAGAATATATTCAAGATTTTGCATAATATACATTTTATAAACTTTTTACCAAAATTTTATTAATTCTTCAAAATAGGTTAATTATGACTATGCTATTAAATTGTTTAAAAAGTTTCCGCCGATTTAAGCAATAAAAAAGTAAGAATACTAAGAGAATTTCAAAACTTTATTAAGCTACATTTATCGACAATGTATGTTTTATCATTTCTTTGGTAAAAAGAATTCGCTGAAAAACTGAGAT
The DNA here is from genome assembly GCA_037834085.1 of Bipalium vagum. Classification (NCBI taxonomy): domain Eukaryota; kingdom Metazoa; phylum Platyhelminthes; order Tricladida; family Geoplanidae; genus Bipalium; species Bipalium vagum. Next base: position 4,335 of record JBBMKC010231201.1, on the reverse strand, counting down.
AAGTAGTTTTTAATGTGGTCCTGTGAATTCAATCAGCAGTTAAAGAAACAAGTGATAGTCTGACGGTGCAATATCAGGACTATATGTCCTTCAATTTTTTTGAGCTGTCAAAGATACACGTGGTCTTGTGTTGTAATGATGAAACACAATGCATTCTCTATTGATAAATTCTGGTCGCTTTATTGAAATCGCCTGCTATTAATTGTTTACACTAGATGAAAGAATCAACATTTTGACCTGGTTGGAATATTTCTTAGTAGATGATTTCTTGAACTTCTTTGGCGTCAATTTCGACTTTGTCAAAGCTTGTGGGGTCTCACCACATACTGTCTAAGATCGTTTTCTAATATGATTCTCGTATCTGATCCACTTTTAGTCACCCATAATGACGCTTCGATAGCAATATTTGGCATATTGAAATTCGGTGTTAAATCATGCGGAATCCAAACAGCCAGCTTAGTTTTAAAACCAACTTTCTTTAAATGTTTTAAAACGGTCTAATGCTGAATACCGAGATCTACAATTTACGGCTGCCAATATGCCTGTTTTTCTCCACCTTCTGAATGAATGGATCTAATTTTTGACATTTTAGCCAGCCAGTACGAGATGTCTTTCATATCGAAATTTCCAGAGCAAAATCGGTGGAAGTCGCGGATTTTTCTATCATATACAGCATCCACATCATAAACTGCACCATTTTTTCGCACCCTGTGTGGCATCTTTTCCTCTAATAAAATAAAATTTCATGAAGTATCGAATTTCTTTATGTTCATTTCAATCTTTTCTTTTTTTAATAAAATGTCAAACTTCTTTACAATGATACTCAGAGTTTCGGCAATATTTCGAGTTGTACGGGACGGATTAATTTCAATTAATTTTCGTATTTAATCTTTTAAATTATCATTCTAACGTATATCTAGACTTTGCTTCTTTATTAAAATATTTTCGTCTGATTGATTGTCGGAAATTTTGATGCATAAATTTCTGGTGAAACTTATTGATATTCCTGCATCTTCAGCAATTTCTTTAATAGTTTTTTCTTTATGGAAACTCTTTCTTACCTCTTTCAATATAGCTTCTGTTAGTATAGATTTCTTGAATTTTCAGACATTTGTAAATATATGTAGTTAAACAAATACTTTTATTGTTACAAATGTTTTATTAAGGTGTTACAACTTTTTTATTTAAATGTTATAAAATACTTTATTATAATTTTACAAAAAAATTTTTTGATTGTTACAAATTTTTTATTAAGATGTTAAACCCTGTTAAGCAATTTGAATGCTGTGATTAATAAATTTATTTAATTGGAATATTTAAAAAAATAAATTATAAATATCTGTAGACGTTTTTCGCCACTTATTCACAAAATTTGCGGAAACTTTTTAGACAACCCAATATAAAGCAAGAAAATTCTACAAATTTAGTACAACTAACGTTATTTTTGAAATTAATATTATTATCAGAACATTTGCTGTTTTGGTCATTTGACAGATCAAATAAGTCCAGATTTTATTCTCATCATAATAATTGAGATTAAATTAAATTTCAGACATTAAACCGTCAAATATGCTACTCAGTGATCGTGGTGAAGTGAAATTGTGCGACTTTGGAATAAGTGCAAAGCTCAAAGATTCCATTGCTAATTCAAGGCAACCTGGTTGCATTGGATACATGGCACCAGAAAGACTTAATTCGTCATCATATGACATTAGAGCTGACATCTGGTCACTTGGTATGAGTCTAGTTGAGCTGGCAATTGCAAAATTCCCAATTGACGGATTCAAATCAGAATTTGAAATAATGGCTTATATAATTGACGGTAAGCCACCGACATTACCTGAAGGACAGTATTCAGAAGCTTTCAATAGCTTTATATCATCTTGGTACTTGTTATTTTTATAGATTATTTATTTTTATGGGACATGTTTCTGGATATTTTGTATTTCTCATATAAATTTGATTGCAAATTATCGGTACTAACATTATACATCTCCATTACGTGTATGTATATGTATAAGAACTTTTTCGTAGAGTTTTAACACTTCCTCTTCGTTTTTACAGTATTTCTTCCATGCACTACTTCAGAAGAAGACTTATTTCCATTTTTTTGCAATGTATTACTTAAATAGATCTTCATTATTGACTATTAGCTTCTATATATTTCATTTCTTTATTAAATTGAAATTTTATCAACTTATTGTTTATTTTGGAAAAAAAATTTTTATATATTGATATTTTTCAGTCTTCAGAAAGATTTCAATCTACGCCCTAAATATGATAAGCTGGTTTTGGTAGATTTTTATATGATTCATAACGTTGAACCATTAGACATCCTGAGATGGTATAAAACAATTTGCCAAAAATCTACAATTGCCAATAAACCAACAACTATTAATACCAATGCATTAATGAATTCCTGTCAGGCGTCATCGGGGTACGCTTCAGCCTATTCGGATAGCAGTCCGGGATCTTTAGGCAGTCAAAGCAGATCTCCGAGCTCGTCTCAATTACAGGATAGCATTATTTTACCCCAAACATTAGCAGCAACGTCCACAGGTTTGGGTAATGTTCGATCAAATCTCTGTCATCAAATCGCCAGAAATTTTCACATTAATTGTCAAAACTCCGTTTTGTCATCGATACCTCAAGAATCTACGGAGATAATTAACATGTCACCGAATTACAAGAAAACAGCAACCGTTGAACCGTCGAAAGTAGAAGAAATTCAGAATTGTAGTGACCATTCAACTTTTTTAAATAACTCTATTTATAAACACAGAAGATTTTTCCTTCGACTTTTTAATGTGCCATCAGCATCATCAATCAATCAATCGTCATCACAAATGAAAAATTATGTTGATTCATTATCATATTCAGCAAATTCGTCTATGAGAGGCAGTCGAAAATTGTGTATTCGACCATCAACAGATCATCAGTCTATTTCAATCAATACAGATGATCATCATTGTTGCAACCAACCAATGAAATCTAATAATGCTACTGTTCAGCCATCTCGTTCAGTATCACAGCCACCATTTTTTCGTGATTTTTTGACATTAGAAACTGATCTTTAAAATTTTGATATTTTTATAATTTCTGAAATATTTATGTATATATGCATCAATTACGAACATAATATGTAGGTTAAATAATTTTCTAAAAAGAAATTTTCATAAATTTTTCTTTTACCTTTAATGATTGATTAAAAATTTATTTAAACTTTTATGGATGCTGAGTATTAAATTAACCAATTATTTTAAATCATCCCAATCTATAATGGTTCTCATATTTGCGACTTAAAGTTGCTGAAAACCTCTTCGATCCGGTTTAGTTGAGACGGGTATGCTGGCAGAAATCTGTGAGCAATACCTCTTTCTGTCATCAACTTAAAAACATCTTTGCGGTGATGGAACATGCAATTGTCCATCACCAATATGTTCCACTATTATTTTGCTATGAACACCGTCGTAATACTTAGCTGTCAAAGTTTACTGACCCATTCACTTTTGTCAATACGTGTACGCAATGAATGAATCAAAACAAGTACGAACTACACTTTATTACTAAAATAACAATAACAACGCAATGTATCAAATAATCAATAAAAAATATTTTCAATCAAATGTTCAATAGTCAATCACTAAAAATCAAATAATAATCAACTGAATAATTAAATGTCAATTAATTAAAAAAAACAATGTGATTATACTCTCACCAGCTGTGACGACTACAGATTCAAAGGGTGGTTTGCTGAGCCGAATCCGGTTCGCTCAGAAACCCTACTAACAGCATGGGACACGTCGTGAGCTCCTGTCACATAACAATTGAGAACATAAATGGCATAAACTTCGAAAGTCTTCTGATACAAATTTCTTTAATTTGTATATTGCAATTTTAATTTTCGGTTGGCTCTTTCTTGATAAAAATTAACGTTCATTTCTATCAAAAATTAACATGTTATATATGAAAGAATATATATATATATACAGTACCTGCAAAAAATATTCGTACGATCACTTAATTTCTAAGATAGTTAAAGCACTTTGACAAAAAAAATATTGAAAAATAATTTTTATATAATGGACAGCAATTAATCTAGAAGTATGATGTAGCCTAAAGACCAATTAAATATTTTCAAAAATCTATGAACTTATTTTTGGAAAACTCAGGAAATGAAGACCACAAGAATTATACTTACGATTATACTTATGACATATAAACAAAAAAGTATTAAATGTATGTGGCATGTATAATATTTTATTGGACCTCCTTTGTTATTAAGCACCATTTGACATCTATTATCCATTGATTGCACCAGTTTTTTGCAAAAAT
>JBBMKC010231190.1:0-11511 GCA_037834085.1 Bipalium vagum | reverse complement strand
TTTATTTAATAATGATTATCATTAAGCTGTTTCATCTATTCTCTTCTATTTCTTAAAATCTTTTTCTAGAAACTATATAAAATGTCATATTAAAAAATTTCAATGAGTAATAATGATTAATTTATCCTGAATGCTTTATTTTTAAGATATTTGAAATATCTTAAAAATAAAGTTTTCAGGATAAATCAATTACTCAATGACCTTGATGCTTTTAAAACTCATTAATATTTTTCAACATGACATTTATATAGTTTCTAGTGAAAGATTTAAAGAAATTAAAGGGAATAGTTGAAACAGCTTAATGATAATTATGATAAAATATATTATAGATGAAACAAAATTAAATTATATATTATTAATCAATTATAATAATTGATCGTTAATAGAAATAAAATTAACCTTAAGAAAAAATAACAAATTCCAAAATAGAATTTCAATAATTTTTAATTTAGATAAATACTACATTCTTACATGCAGCTACCAATCAAAGCCATACACTAACAAAGAAAACCACATATTAATAATAATAGAATGACACTAATGAAATTAATATTATATAAAATAAAATTGTTATAATTATTATATAAAATATTTGAATATATATATACCAACTAACTTGTTCCTATTATAACTTAAGTAACTTTCGCTCTTAATTTAAAACCTGTTACAATCGTCAAAAATACTCAACCCGATAATGAAAACTAAAATCGATTCAATGTCTGAATATCAAAATCAACTCGGAAACAATCATTAAGTTAAACACAAATGCATATGAACCTAAAATAATTAAAGATAAATGTTACGAATAATAATTAAAAAGAAAAATAGAGACTAAAAGATAATTTATGACAAGCTCACCAGAAGCGACAAGAAGTGCCTGGGTCATCCGCTTAGTCCTTTCAGGCTATCTAGGGATTCTCAAACTTCCTGGGTCCCATTGGTAAAACCTTTAGCATGTCGATAAGCATGGATAAGAAAAATGACTTATATCTGCGGCATTGCTTTGGCAATATATCTGTGGAGACTACTCCCAGGCAAGGAATCAGGAAGGAACTGATCCAAACATTAATAAAAACTTAACATTGTTTTGTGATCCAAATCCTTTAACATTTTGTACAAAACTTTAATTCAGTGTTGTAAATTTGTTGATAAAAATTGTTGTAAAAGTACCATAAACCTCATTAAATTACTGAATTTAAAAATTATAGACAGTGTAACCCGATTAATATCATGAGAAAAATATTTTTTCTTTATTCCACTGAAATAATAAATTTAACCGGTGTTGGCTTAATAATTTGTAAAATTTAAAATTTTTAAAATAATACCAACTTTTGAGGACTATTTGAAAATATTAACAATTAATTCTTGATAATTCGTTTAAAAACCCTGAATAATTTTTTTCTACGTTTTCTATTGTTTATTCATTGGTTAATTTATTATATTTTAAAATAAAAATGATCACATATTTTTAATATCACGGATAATGATACAAAACGAGTAATATTACCACCCGGTTAACGGACTTCGTGCTATCATGAGGAATAACAAGAATTCAATAATTGAATTTTATTAATTCAAAGACATTATTAAATATTATAGTCACAATCAATAAAATTATGTGATTTTATTACTTCGGTTTCTGTTTTGTTAAATTAAAGTTTCCAACATCTTCTTTTTTGGCTCTTCCTTGCGTTTACAGTCTATTAACTGGTCAATTAACTCGCTTTGTTTTCTTCAGGGCGCATGATCTCTACTTAAATTAATTGTTATTTTGATTTTTTCAATAATTACGTTAATTTTTACAAAAGCGATTAAAATATTATAGAATATAAAAATAATATTATAGATAAAAAATTTTCAAAAAGTGTGAATTATTTTAGTACAGTGATAGTTACACTACCAATTACATACGGGTCACATATTTCTAAGATATTCATTAAACATCCGTCCAAAACAACGGGGATGGGATAAAATTTCAAAGATAAGAAGACTTAGACAATTAGATAATGAACATTTAATCTTTAAAAAAACAGAAAAAACAAAATAGAACAATATTATTACTCTTAATTATACAATTTATTTTCAGTCTCATTCCCAAAGTGGTAGAGATACACGTCTACAATTGTAGTAAGCCAAATTTTTGGAGAACATATTCATTAGGAAATATATCTATATCTATTATATCCAGATAATTTAGCAAAATAATATGAAGTTGATTATCCATAACTTCTCCATTCTTGTTACAGGGGAGTATTCTGGCATAGTGATGGAAGGAACACTTTACAGTTATCAATGAAATAAAGCTTAAGTATCATTGGCACAATGTGATGAATCAATTAGCAATTTTCCAGTAATTTACAAAAATAATCTACGATTTTCTGCTCCATTAACAAGACCACTAATAAATAAAGGATTTAAATCGGCAATTACAAATTACGATCCAATAATATCAAACTTTTATTAAATAAGAGAACAGTTGATCTCATTAACAGAAAGAAAGGATAACATTAGAAAGGATAACATTAGAAAGGATAAATTTGCAGAATGAGGTAACATTTAAACCAATAACAGCTATGAATGAATGAGGAAATATACAGAAATATACTTAGATTAATAACGGAAAATAAAATACCTCAATTAAATATATAGATCTTAAACGAGGCCATGATACTCTAAAAAGGAGAGGTTTTGAGACATTCTTAACAACCATCTCAAACATTTAAGGAAAAAGAAATTTATGAACATTTATTTTATGATGGATTAAATTTTCTCTTCAAAGTCCGTTCAGAGGTAACAATTGTATCAATAATAATAGATAAGCAGTCAACAGCTTTGCGTAGAGTATAAGAAGTCAATATAATGCAGCATAATAAAAACCATGAGGTTATTATTCTGAAACTACGACAGAAATACCAAAAACTATATTCGGAACTAGAAAATGATTAATAATACATCAGCAAAGACCAGAAAGGATAAGGTTCAGGTTAACTGTGGGATAACTGAAATTTTTATAACATTTGATAATAATTTGATATATATTAGGCTTCCTTCGATGTACCCATGTCTCTCATAAACGTTGTAGATGTTGTAGTCTCGATCTATAATTGTTCTCATAAACGATGATATTTGCGACTTAAAGCTGCTGAAAAACTCTTCGATCGGGTTTAATTGAGGTGAGTATGGTGGCAAAAACTTCTGGTTTGGTGTAAGTTGACTCCTGTTTCATCTAAGTAAACCAGCTTACTGTTTTCAATGTACTCAATATCCATCGCATAAAGCTGTTTAGCCTCAATGTTTTTACTAATATTTCTCTCTTTGGGAACTCTGACTAATCACTTTCTGATATAATTCATGCCACGTAAAATTCTTGAGACAGCACTTTGGCTGACTAAAATGCGATCAAATTCAAATAGAAAAAATCGAATATTTTTTCTATACATTTCTTAATAACTTTCTATATATTTTTGCAAAAACCTTTAAAATATAAATAATAGGATAAAATTAGTAAGATTTGTTTTAAAAATGGTAAGAAACTATTTTAATCAGTCAAATTACTCGGTGTGCTGTATGTTTTTTTTCATGAAGTTTTCATTAAAATCTCTTTTAAAAGAATACGTTTAAACCATTCTAAATAAATAAGAACAATTAAAGATTTCCACAAAGATAAGGTATTTGTATTAATTCCATAAACACTTTAATAGAATTCTAAAATGCTAATGGTCAGTAAAAATAATTCAATTACTCATGGAAGAATATATTTCTTATCAATAATTGTTTATTCCAACGAATTGATTAATAAACACTGAATCGAATTATTAAATAAATTTTTTTTTAATTTTTAATTTTTTTTATTTATTTTTAATAAATTTAAAATAGAATTTTTAATTAAAATTTAGATTTAAGGTAGAACCCTGAAAAGAAGGTTAACTTAAGATGAGATAAAACAACCTTCGATAACTACTCTCAAGGGCCCTTAGATAAAAATTCGGTTCTCCTTCCTATTTGACATAAAGAAAACAAAAAAGAAAGATACTTCGAAATAAAAAAATAATGAACTTATTTGATTCTAACATCTGCGGTACATCGAGTAATTAAATTGTTTGCAACTTATAATTAATAATCAAATTAAAGTTAGTATTATTCTTTGATTATTATTGTCTTTTATTAGATTATCAGCTCACCTGTCATCAGTCGTGAATTTAAGTGTTTATATAAAGTTCGTTTATTCAATTTATAGCAGTTTAATGAAATTTGATTAAAGTTTTCTCAATCTACAAAATAATAATAAAGAACTTTAAAATCTAGTTCTTGATCAAAAATATTGATTCTACATTAGATCGAATTCCTTTTACCAAACTTCTTATTTTAGAATAATATTTTAATTCTTCTGTTTATCATTCTTGTATTTTGACTGTTAGCACTTTGACTATTATGCAGATTTACTAAATTGGTAAAATGCTTGCGTATTGCGTCCACTTGATTGTTTAGGTTCACCTTGCTTCTTTAGGATCCACTGTTAGTGATATTTTCTGCGTGTTTTTATACTAAAATGCTTCAGTAGTTATATTAATTTTGTATTTTCTAAATTTAGTATCTTAATGTTACTATTTTTATATTTTACTTAAAATATTTTACCATAAATTTATTTTTAGAAACCTTACTTAAAATTTATAATGAATTACTTATTTTTAGTAACTCTATATTACTAATTAATTTTTTTCTAATTTTTTCTAGATTAATCTTAAAAAATATTTTTTACTCAATTATAATTATAATTTTTATATTTAATATTTTATTTGATAATTATTTTAACATAAGAAAACAGAATAGGAGGGTTTTAGGTCTCTACGAGTTCTAACCTAAACATAAAACTACACAAAATGTGCCTTTGGTCGAATCTAATAGTATGTTCGTTTTCTTTTTTTCTAGCTAAATCGATACTAATTCTCTCAAGGCAACACAGTGTGTATTTTTGACATTAATAATTTTTTGGTTATCATAATAACATGAAAGATTTTAAATTAATTAATAGCAATACTTGTTGTTTCATTTCACATGGTAAAGAATGAGTATTTTTAATTTGATAATCTTTTTGTGAATCTTCTATTATTTACATTTCTTCTTCAGATGGAATTAATGATCCAAAAAATTGTAATCTATCATGTAAAAATTAAGATAGCATGAAAGCAATCAAAGCCTTGTCATATTAAGAGAAACTTATTTGTGTAAGGTCATTATGTCTTTCAATATAAAGTCGAACTTTTGCTGAAAAGATAAAACCTTTTATTAATCATTTGGCTTACTAATATCAGAACCATTTTTAACAAATTTACGCAAAATATACAGTAGGATGTGGACCAACACAATATTGATATTATATATGATTTTATATAGAATTTATATAGTTTATTCTAATAGCGAGTTCTAATAATATTTGACGTTTTCTCTCCCTGGTCGAATGAATTTCGAATTACTGGAGAAGCTTGCTTTACAACTTTTTTCAGTTTAATTTTTTCTGTTCATTAAAAATACTACTTTATTATAAACAAAAGTTCCCGAAATATAAAAAATTAAATATTTTTATTGATATTGATTTTAATTTGTTAAGATTTTCAGTGACTTTATATTAATATATTCAATGATACTTCAGAAATTCTTTAAAAAAATGGTTGCACGTGCAAAAAACTGATAAATTATATTTTAATTTATTCTGTGAATGTTTTCTTTGCAAAGTTTATTATTATTATTATTAATATTATTAATATTAATATTATTATTATTATTATTATTATTATTATTATTATTATTATTATTATTATTATTATTATTATTATAAATTACTGGTCTGTTTGACGTAAATTAATGTTATAAAAATAAATAAAGAAAACAGACGAAAATCTTTATTATTATAATAAAAATTTTAATTAAATAGATTTATTCATCTTTCCGAATATGAATCTGGTGTTCTCTCATAATTATTAAAAATATTTCATTAAAAATTAATAAAATTAATTGATTAATTATTAAATCTTTCAAAATTAATCAAAAAAATTAAACACGTTTTTTATATTTAGCAAGTTCTTTTATTTTTAAGAAATATAAATAATGTCAATAAATAAACAGTTATTTGAAACAATTCCATGTTGATTAATATTTTATGACAATTTTAATACTTGGTTCAACTCACCAATCACTGAGCAGGAAGCATTATAATAATTCCCAATTACTGTTTATAATATATTACAAGATTGCACAACGCAAGTAATTGACAGCCTATAAGAAAAGTGGCATTTCTTTTAGATATTCACCAAGCAGAACACTTGTGATTGGTTTGAATGCCAAATATCCATATGAAATTATTATTATTTTATTATCATCAATTATTGTCTCAAACAAACAGATCTGTTCATCATAATCAGCCTTGCCCACATGATTATTGATCACTCCAACCCATATTTACTAGTGACAAGTCTTTTGTTTTTATCTTTATATGCAATGGAAAAACGATCAAGTTAGTTTTCTAAACTTTTTTCAAGTAATTTATAACAATTTATTTATTTTAAAATCGTAAGTAGTGAGAATAATATTTAGTAATAATATATATTGATTACAAATTATTAAAATTAAAATCAATTAATTAAAATTATATTTAAGTGAAAATATTGGAAATACTTTAGAATTTTTATGCTGAATATAATAACATCTTTAATAACAGTGTGCATTAAAATAATATAATAATAAGGATAATAATAAAAATTAATAATGTTAATAATAATAAAATTAAAAATTAATAATAAAAATAATAGTAATAATAATTGATAATGTATCTAATATTGTTCAAAAATTATAAAAGCGTCATAAAATTAGTTCAAGTTCAGAAAGCTTTCAGTTTCAATATTAATCCAACATTTTTCAAAATATATTGATTTTTTCTTAACAAATTATATTTATATTATATTTAATTATATCTTAATATGTATAATTTAAAATTGAAATATTTTATTAATAAGTAAGGATTACTAATTCTTTAGATTTATACATATGATATAAATATATATGATCGTTTATTGTGACATTTTCTTTTGGCATTAAATATAAACTTTATTTCCTTGCACCTTTTTGCCAACTCATAAGCCTGGGTCGCGCTGTAGCCAAATCTATCAATTATTTCTTTTGGTTTTCTTCCGGTACAAAATGACTCCAACACTGCTGTTCTTCAGTCATATTCTGAAATCATGACTAACATAAAATACAAATTTGATTAATCAATTTATTGATAAAATGGCTTACTTAAACAAAACTAATTTAGTGATTACTCAAATGATCTTCTTTTAATATAACTTTGTTCCGGATTTATTTCGACGATCCCGTAGTAATTTCTGCAAAGGTTTATTTTGTACTGACATTGTTCTTAAACTATTTCCGACCAAAACATAGAGGAACTCTGGAAAAACTGATAATCAGCTATGAAGTTAAATATGATCTAAGGTAAAAAATCAATATTTTATTTTAATTTTAACCGAAACTGAGTTATTACAAGATTAAAATAATATAAATAATCAAAAAAATAATTATTATTATTTATCAATAAATTATTTGTGAAAGAAGCTTTAATTAATATTTAGAAATTTAATTTAAATTGATTTTTATTTTTAACGGAAATCGTAATTTAATTTTTAATTGAATATTAATTATATTGGCACTGAAAAAAATAGGGAAATTAATTAACAAGTCGTTTTTAGGAAAAATTGAAAATATCATTAAAATTTACCAAAAATTTCAATTTACAAAATATTTTGGCGAAAAATAATATAACTACAAAAAGGAACAAATAAGTATTTGTTTATATACGGGCGCCAAAAGCTGATAATTTTTGATTTTATATTTTTGTGGAAAATATTTATTTAAAAATGATTTGAAAAGAGAGAGAAAGAGAGGAAAAACGATTATTTTCTGAACATTTCCCAAATAAAAAGCATTTCGAACGAAGAACACCCTCCTTTCAGTACAGGAGGATCGGATTTCTTTTGTACCAAAATTCCACAACCGAAATGAAAGGAAGCAGTGCATCGTTAAATTCACCGATCTTTTTCCCCTTGCAATGTTTAAATGCACTAAAAATAAATACCAAATTTTATTATTTCCAAAAAATTGCAAAAACCAATGGTTATTTTCATGGGAATTGGAAGGGCAAAATTCTTGTTACTTGTAAAATCGTATTCTCTCTGATAATAGTCGTTAGACATGTTTTGCTAAATCCCCGTGCATTGGATGGGCTTTTTATTTTTCTTTGGGAATGTTTTTCATACCCCAGAAACAGGGACGGATCATGTTGAACATTTATTGTCGTTTGTCCCCACCATTTAGATAATAATTGCAATTTTAATATGGGGTTTGTGTTAAATGACTCTGCCAATGATGTATAGCATAAGGGGAGTAACCTCCCGTTAATTACCAATGTTTTTGTCTCCAAAATTTTTTGAAAGATCTGTCTGGAATTAGTGAGAAAAGTCGATCAAATTGAATAGTAATAATCGAGAATTCCAAAAATACGGTAATCTTAACGGAAGAAAGTTGTCTCTGTTTCGTTAATTAGAAATCCGTCGCTTACGGAAAGCAAGGTCGCACAAGATCCTTATAAATTTTAACTGAATATTATAATGAGGTTGGCAAACTCATGGAGAAGATGAGATAAGTAGATATTAACAACTATTTCCTAAATTTAACTGGTATCCTCGATCTTATATGAATAATATGATTAATTGACAGGGTCTTTGAAATAAAGGAATTTCTGTATTTTAATTCTCGAGGAGCTCTATAACGAGTTATATAAATTAATCATTTTCTCAAAGTATTTAATCCTTTTCACTCAGGCTAAGTCGTGCCACAACACACATATTGGTTATTACACAATATAATATAAGGTGATCTGCATTGGCATCCTTACAAAATTTCAAATTCTCCAAACGATTACCAAAAAAGATGAGTACAGTATGCTTCACATGAACTGCAAAGAATGGAAGGTAATGAAAATCGACTGCTTTCCGATGAAGCACACTTTCACACGGATGTAACGTTAATCGTCATAATCATCTCTAGTGATCACCTCAAAATGAAGTCATTTTACAAAATGGATTAATTCATATGAGAAATGCTAAAATCCCAGATATAGAATTTTGCAAAAAATAATCATGGTAAACTTAACCGTTGATATTGATGACATTTTCCCATCACACTCAAAAAAGTTATCGATCCCAAAAATATTATATTTATATAAGATAAAAAATAAATGGCTTTTTTTATTAAAATCATAAACCTTTTGAAAATGTTCTTAATGACCACATTAGTGAGATCGGGGGTTCTTGATATTATTGAGATAACATCTCTAAGACTTCGTTTGATTATTTTTTTTAATATTAAGACATTTCGATCAATTAAGAGAGAAAATTGGCAATAAAGAAAGTCTACGTTTTAATAATTTTAAAAAGATCCCACTTTTTCAATGACATTAACGTATTTATTTCATGAACTTTTCTGATCTTGCTTTTTATGACTTCATTACCAGATAAGGGATGATCAATTCAACATTTCGTATTAAATTACATTTCTTACTACCTTCATATTTTGTTTTACAAACTGAATAGCTTAAAGCAATATAGCCCTTATAATTACTGGGGAACTGTTAAGATCAATAATAACAAGACTCCTACCATTTACATCTCAAGTTTACATATATTTTCAGATTTTCTTCAAAGTATTTTGTTATCCGGAAAGTTCTATGGATTTTGAACAAGAAAATTTAAGAAAAAGACCGACAGTTTTTAACACTTACTTAACAAAATATTATTCATTTTGTTTAATTAGTCTTCACCATCGACATGGTACTAGAAAATTCCTCTCTGATAGGAATCCGACTTTTATTTATATTTCTACATTTTTCGTCGGATTCATTTAATGGATACTCGTGTTTCATATTTTATATTTTAAGTCGTCATACTTAATACTCTTTGGTTTTCCAGTCGTCTTTTGTCCAATTGATAAAGCACTCATCCTTCTTTCCTTAAAAATCATGTAATTATACTTATACTGAAACACTTATACTGTTTCTCAAAAGTAGTAACGCGAACTTTAAACAATAACTTTTACGATTATCAATGTAATGATTGAGAATTCTTATTTTCTGATAGAAGATTAAGCAAACTTTTATTTTATTAGGTGAGTCAGAAAATAACCTCGTTTTTCTAATTGTTAAAATTAATTGCTAAATATTGACAATTTTATTGTTGTTTTAATAATATTGATATAGAAATATTTGAAGCGCAATATTTGCAGTATAAGAAATCATATTTATTTTTTTGATTATAACTTTTATAATTCAGTGGCTACATTTGTCCCGACTCAGCAAAATGTCCAAAATTGGCTCCTGTACGAATATCTCTGTGGATTTACGGTTACACTATCTGCCGCTAATATTAATGACATAAATAAAGGAATCATTAATATTTGCCAAGCACAGGAATGGTTTGCCAGATTTAGGTCTGATGAATTCAACCTCAATGACCATGAAAGAAGTGGACGTCCTCCAACGACTGACAACGCATTATTGGAAGAACTCATAACTAGCGATCCACGATTAACGACTGAACAGATGTGAGAAACCCTCGGCTGTAGTCCTACTACAGTTAAGACCAACTTACATATGATTGGAGAGTCATATAAGGTCTGAATACCCCATGAATTGACCGGAAAAAATAAAGCTGTTAGACTATCTGTTTGTCAAACACTGATTCTGAAGAACAACAGTGATCCGTTTCTTCAATGTATTGTCACGGGGAACGAAAAGTGGATTCAGTACCACAATCCAAAAAGACAAAAGCAATGGTTATTTCCAGGTGAAACCCCGATTCCAACACTAAAACCAGGTCTTCATCCTAAAACAGCTATGTTTTGCATTTGGTTGGATTGTCATGGGAATTGCTCAAATCAAATGAGACAATTGATGGCAACAAGTACTGGGATCAACTGGACAAATTAAATGAGAACTTGGTTAAAATTCGTAGATTCGTACATGAAGGTCAAATAGAATTTAGAAAGAAATCTAGTTGTCCGAAAACAATGTCCTGAACAAAAGAAAGTGTTTAAAGACCACAAGCTTGAAACATTTTGTCTTGAAGATTTATGTCAAATCATCTTGCGTAATCATTAAATAATTGTCAGTCATGATTATTCGATGCTTCGAAGTAATGGAAAAGTTTTCAAGTCACAAAGTGAAATATTTCATTCTCAGCAAACAGAAGCTTTCCAGTATGAATTCGTATCGAATGACACAAATGATCTATTTCGACAAACGATGCAGAAAAATAATTTGAAAGTATGACCAGCCCTTCAAATCAACATTAAAGAAGAAAGTTCATTATAAAGCACTCCTTTGTACATACACTACCGCTCAAAAGTATTAGGCAGGTACTTGAATTTTTAAATATAATATAAATAGAACACTTTTTTTCATGA
>JBBMKC010231179.1:0-11513 GCA_037834085.1 Bipalium vagum | reverse complement strand
TATTTTTTAAAATAAATATTATCATTATTATTTATTATTATTAATGTTAATATATTAATATTAATATTTATAATTATTTTTATTATTTTTGTTATTATTATTATTACCACCATTTTTATTAATATTTTTATTTTACCATTTTAATTAAAAATCATTGACCAATCACCTTTAAAAGCGTTAGTGTTCTATTTTGAGCAATAAAATAATTTTCTAAAATATTAATTAATAATTTAAAAAATATATAATTTTTTTTCAGAAAAATTATCCGTTAATTTCTGACGATTCCCAAAATAAATGTTATCGTTTTAAGCATCAAGCTTGATTAATTTTTTGATTGTTAAAACAAATTTTGTATTTCTATTTTCGTTTTTTCTTTCAGAAAATTTTTCAGAATTCGAAATAATTAAAATTAAAAATAATTTTATTTTTTCTTTTATTTATTAAATTTTTTAAAAAAATACAAGGTTTTTTTTACACTTTAGAATATTTTTATATTTAGTAAAATCGATTTATTTTTCACATTTTTCGTTGGATAAGAACTACAGTAGTGTTCAAATGAGCAAACAAAATCAATATAGACCTTGCACTTTACAAATTGAACTGTTTTATTTATTAATTATTTTTATTTTTTAATAGTTTAGATTTTCAATTTTTTGAAATCTTATATTTTTTAGTTTTTTCAATTTCTTAATTTTTAAAAAATTTTTATTTCAATTTTTTTAATTTTGCCAAATGTTTTGTTTTAATTTTTTAATTTTCAATTTAAAATTTTTTTTATTTTGTATATTTTAATTTTTAAAATTGTTATCTTTTTTCATTTTTTCATATCTGTAAAAATATATTAAATAAAAAATGAATTTATGCAGTGTAAAATTTGTTTTTTATATTATAACAATACAGAGCCCAAAAATCTCTATTGAAATTTTAAAAATATATTTATCGTTTATAAAAAATATTTTTATAAAAGAGCCAATGGATAAACACTGATTTTTGCAATGTTCACTTAATTTATGTGAACCCATTATTGAAGTTTGGGTTTTCCTATTTTTTTGACGACTGTTGCAAACTTTGGTATTGCCAACTTCCAATCTTTCTGTAAGTAACTGATTTGCTTGTTGAGGATTGACTCGATAAGGACTGTTGAGTGACTGTTATCGATAGTTAGCGATTGCCTTGAACGACACTCGTCTCGTGAATAGAAATGTCTACAAAATCGAACCTTCTGTTTCAATGATGAACATCTCTTTGGTAATTGAATATTTGGCACAAATTAAATGAACATTTTCGAATTTGCACCGTTGTTATTGTCTCTGATACTGAGTTTGATCAGTCAAAAAACCTAAAATAATGATACAAAGTTTTAATACAATAAAGACATATCTCTCAAATTATTATAAATCAATAATTATAAAAATATTGATCGAAATCTTAATATATTTTTGCTTCAAAGTTGGTATAGAAAAGTGGCAATTATAATATATGATAAAATTATAAATAATTTAAAATTTCCAGCATTATATATATATTTTTAATTTATAATTTTCTTAAAAATAATAATCAAATAATTTTATAATTATTTATCATTTAAATTTTACTTTTCAGTTGATATTAAAATTATTTATTTACGTAATATTTAATATTTATTTTTAATATTATAAATATAATAATATTTATTATTTATTTATTTATTAATTTATATCCATTAAAAGAAATTTATTTCAAAATTTATAATAAAAGTTTTTCTTTATTCAAAATTAAATTTTTCTTTCATTATTCAAACAAAAGAACTTGTATCAATTTAAACAAATTCAAATCAGAAGATGACTGACATACTTTAATAAAAAAAAAAGAGATTGATTTTTTTGTTTAAAAGAAATTTCAAGAAATTAATTTCCAAATTAATTAAATAAAGGTTTTACAGAACTCTTGAATCTGAAATAAAGTCTTTAAGTGCTTAATGAACCGGTCTCCTTGATTTTGAGGAAAATAATATTTGATTTATTTATTTTATTTTTAATAAAATAAATATGTAAAATAAATACAGAAACAAAATAAAAAATAATAATAATTAAAAATTAAATTAATAAAATAAAAAATTAATTAATATAGGTAAAAATAATAAAACGATAAAAAAGATATAAAGAAAAGAAATTTAAAATAAAAAAATATAAAATAAAATTCAAAGGAAAAAAATAAAATGAAAAAATAAAACAATAAGCCAAGTAAGAAAAATAATTTAAACAGAGAATAAATAAAATAAATATTAAAAAAGAAATAAAAAAAAGAAAAAAATTATAAAATAAAATTCAAAAGAAAATATTTACATAAATTAAAATGTTAAAGATAAAACAAAAAATAAAGAAAAAAAAATTTTTTTAGAAAAAAAGAATATATTAAAAAAAAGTAAAAATATACAAAAATTAAATAAATTAAAATAAATACATGATTAAAAAATAAAAACGAAATATAGAATAAGAAAACAAAAAAATAATCTCTATAAAAAAAAATTAAAATTAAAAAAAATTAAATAAAAATAATAAAAAAAATTAATAATAATGTGATTATTTATTATTTATTTAAATGAAAAACGTAACCAAATGATAACAATATTACGAGCCTGGAGTGGTTTCTTTGAACCTGGTGAAGGGCGTAATGGATACCCATTAATATATATGGTAAGGCGTTGGACTTGTTTCCTGGTAAGACAGCGACGCTGGAGGAAAGTGATTACCTTGAGCTGAAATGGAAATGTTAAAATCCAAGTACCTTTTCCTGCGCGCCGACTTTCTTAATTGAACCAATTTTCGTTTGATCAATTAAAAAAAGCCGAATAAATTGTTTTAAAGATTCCCTTCAAATGAAACCTGCTAGTCGTCGTCGTTGTTTCAAAGGCCCCAACAGAATATCAATGAACTCTTTGAACCGCTCCCGATCGGAAAATAGTTCCGCACCGGTTCAAAGTTCGGCAGATCTCAGGGAGGAGAGGTGATCGTTGATTTCCTGCTTTCCACTTGTTATTTGAGTTTAAGCCCCAGTCTCTAATTAATCTCCAGGATGATAGGGGTTTCTACTTGATCCTCACTCAGCTCCCCTCTTCTGATGTTGGCTTCACAGAACAACGAAAACTCATTCTGATTTCGGCCTTATGATTAATGACAAGAGCTTGTTTTGGCTTAGAGGTCTTCTTCTATCATTTCTTTCTGGACAATTTCTTTGATAGTTCTCCATTTTTTTTTCTAAACGTAAACCTCTGAACACCCTCTTTCCGGGTACTGAAAGGATAAGACTGATATGAGACAAAAATAAGAATAATATTCTTGTTTAAAAATTACCCAGTGCACTTTAAAAGTACTTTTACCTTAAAATTAGAAATATTCAGTTGAACGTAACCTGATATCAATTATTTTTTGATGATTATTTATTTATATTATTATTTCTTCTCACATGAAAAAATATTTATTTAGTCTTTTCTTTTTCAGGTTATGACATCAGCATGGGTAATATTTATTTATTCATAATTTATTATTATTATTATTATTATTATTATTATTATTATTATTATTATTATTATTATTATTATTATTATTATTATCATTGATTATAATAATTATGATCACTGTTATTATTTCTTGGTTATTAACGATTATTATTAATATTATTTTTAATTTTAACAGGTATTTTGAAATTAAAACAAGGCTGTTACTATTTCCCCTAATCGAAATATGTTACTTTAGCTCAAACTTTACTAAATTCTCACTTCTTTTATGTCGTTTAACTTAAATTGCTATAAAAATCTCAATTCTCTTGAATCAATATATAATCACAATAAAAACCTTTTTCGGTTCGTACCCCAAAGTGAATCAAAGCAATCCCAATAAAACTTTAATACACTTATAACAATTTACAGTACATCAATCATAGAAAATCACAATAAATGTCTGAAAATCAATCAAAACAGTAAATAATCAAATGTCTGAATGTCAACGGAATAAAATTAAGATTAAAACAAATAAACACAAACAAATAAACAAAACAATGAAAGCTCTCTCCACCCTGAGCGACAATGGGTCCTCGGATTGTCGTCTAGATCCTTTTCGGTCCCCTAGGGAAGTCCAAGCTTGACGGGCCCATTATGAAATCCTGTTGCATGTTGAAAAGAAAGAAATTTTTACTCTAAACAAATAAAATCTTCGTGTTTGTCGTTTTTCCACAATAATCGAATCGGACAATCTTCAAATATATCTAGTTAATCTTCTTTTTCAAACAAATAATGGTTTCGGCAATCTTCAAAAAATAATAAATAATAATCTTTTCTTTCTCGATAATCATAAGAAAATTTTTTGCAATAATTTCTTCGGGCCAATTCTTGTCCGGAATCTTTGTCTTATATAGTCGTACAGATTGGTCTACGACTGCCAATCCCTAACTTTGAATGGCCATTTACCCTACTAGCCCATTAATTCCGAATTTATCTCGACGGCGAGATTAAATTACTTCTATCATCATAATAATCTTATTTATAATAAATCATTATTCCGACGGCGGGACATAGTTATTTTTATCATTATTAATTGATTTTATCATTCTCTCGGTGAGGCGAGATAATACAGTGAGGAGCATAATGATAAGAATACCCATACTTTTGATGAAAATGACTGAAGTAAACTTATATTTTTTATATGGTATAGCAAGTATTAAACACAACAAGACAAAAGAAATTGAAACGTTAATAAATATTTCGATATTTTTGGATGTTTTGCTGAAAATTGTCGAAATCAATGGTGCAAAATGATAAGAATAGTGAGGAAAAAATCAATTTGTAGAATAAATATTTAATAAAATAAAAGATCTAGTAACTTGTACAAGTACCATGTCTATGAATAACCTCAAAAATTCGATTTGGTATATTCTTAAAATAATTGCTGAGAGTATCTTGATCCAGATTGTTCCAGGATTGAGTAATGACTTGTTTTACCTCTTCCTTCGTCGAAAACTGCATATTGTTGTTACATACAGCGCTTGTAATTAATCCTCACATGTTTTCGATGGGATTTAAGTCTGAAGAAAGAACTGGAAGAAATGCTAACCATAAAATTTCGATTTTATTTTCATGAAGAATCAAAGATAACATAACGCATAAAAGGAAACGGGTCATATAGGAGCCAGTTCTTAAATCAAATGGAAAACTTACACAGAGAATTAGAAATAACAAGGAAGAAATGGCTGCTATCAGGGCGATCTGTGTTTAGATCTATCGATAGAACAGACTAGGTCACCTATTCTTTTAATTATCACATATTTGGTGTGTCTAAAAAGTAATGAGATTAAATATCCAATTCTTGGAAATCTAACTATTTTTATAATAATGAAATTTCTTTTGTCCAATCACAAATCTATCAAAAAATTAATCAAATAAAGAAGGACTTATAAAGATACACATTTAAGTCTATATAAAATATTGTTTCTTACTTAGAGAAATGGATTTGGAAATAGAACATTATCGTGCTTATGTCTTTTGGGAGATGAAGCGTGGACGAGCAACTGTTGGATACCCATTTAAGTAACGTTCAACTATATTCCGCTTGTGGAAAGATTTCATTGATGGAAGTCAAATATCCTTTTGTGACCAACACAGAATTGGGAGACCTTCAATCTCTCAGAATGTTGGCCGATTTAGTTGGTTGCAATAAGGATAGAATAAGACACATCGTTACCAATATCTTTGGATTGAAGAAAATTTATTCAGTATGGATTCCACTCATCTTGTCAAGCATCAACAAAAAGGATCAAGTGGAGTGTGCCACAGAGATTGTTCGGATTCAGGATCAAAATTAAATGCATGACTACCTATGCTACTGGACATTAGAGGATGAAACTTTGGTCTTATTCGATGCACTCCAGACCAAACAGGAAAATAAAGCACGACTGGCCCCAAACACAGCGTGGTCACGAGTAATTTTGCCAAAGTTGACGAATAAAAAGACATTGCTCCTTCTTGCGTTCACAGGTGATGGGGAATGTAACATAGAAGTCTTCCGCCCTGGTCAAACAGTAAAAGAGTACTTCTCTTTTGTTCATCGAACTGGGGAGAAATGAGAACTCTTCGACCATCACCAACACGACTGAATCAACTCTGATGGCAGCATGACAATACACGTCCCCATTCAGCTGGAGTAACAAAATAATCTACGACGTCAAGTTACTCTCATTCGTTAATCAGCATATAGTCCAGTCTTTAATTTGGCAGATCGATGGATGTTTGTTTAAATGAAGAAGGATCTAAAAAAGAAAAGTTTGAAATCATCCGAAGATTTTGGCGAAAAGTTGTTGCGTACCATTCCACGGGAACACTTTTTTCATAAATTAGAGCGGTTGTATGAATATTGTAAATATGTGATTAGTGCAAATAGACACTATGTTGTTTAAATAAAATCTCATTTGCTGTTTTTGTTCAAACTGAGATTATTTAATCTCATTACTTTTTAGACACACCAAATATTACTTCAAAAGTCCTTTTTAAGAAAGACCTAAAGAATATATATTTAAAAATCATAATTCATTGGCTACTCAAAAGATCGAAGTGTCGTTGCTTGTTAGTAGAGTATACTTTTGATAAAATTAATACATTTTGGTTGCCAAAAATTATTTATACTTGACTCATTTGAGTTTAAAGTTGAATATTAAAATCAGACATTACATTCCGACCAATCGAATATTTTGGTAATAAAAAATTTGATTCCTTTGAGACTGGTAAAGCCGTATTTTCCTATCAAAATCCAGAAAATTTTCCGAGGATGGAATTATGAAGCTACCACAGAAACGATAGATGACTAAAGGAAACAAATCAATGACCAATCAATGTCGTGCTGATTATTGATTGGATGAAAATTGAATGAACAATTTTTTCAATTCGGTAAACTATTCCCCTTCACCGAATGTTCTCCCGAAAAGTTAAACATGTTTCGTGATATCTTTTCCTCATTTATGAAAGTTGTCGAAGTAAATCTTAAATTTTGTGGAAAAATAAAATCTTTTCTCAGCTCAATCTTCAAAGAACAATTTTCCTTGGATATTTAATCCAGTGATTATGGACTCTCATAGTCTCAGTCTTAATTTCTCGATGTCAGTGTTAAATTGTAAACAACTTAATTTCCATTGTTCTTAATTCCGTTTGGGATTACAGAGCAAATTAAGACTGTCTGTTTTCGAATAATCTCAAATGGGAAAGGCATTAGTCTTCATTAAGTCTGAAGCCAGAGACATAAACGTGAGAAAAAACATTGATGGGGTTATATGTGTGTCGTTGAAAGAAAGTCTGAAACGAGGTGTTTCTAAATTTCCTGGCCACTTTTTTGTCGGATATATACGAGTTTCAAGTAATTTACTGTAAATACTGTATCTTCTAACATGTATCTTCTCCCAAATGCGGTTTAGTCCTTTGTATCTTTGCTGGTCCTTATTTCTCGTTTCAGGATTTATCTTAAATCCCGCCTTCCGCACACTTTTCAGTACTTCGTTCAGGGCCTGGTAATATCGGCTCCAGTAAACCCCAGTTAGTAATCAAGATATACCATTGGTCCTCTTATTTTCCGATGACCTTCACCATTATCTCATAAGTGATCCTTAAAGAAATGTCTATCTTTGAAACCTCTTCTAGTTCCACGTGATAGTAAGCATTACATAGATCAATAGAACTGAAATACTTTACCCTGCTCAAGGTGTCTAATATTTCTTCTACGTTTAGCATCGGTTGTTGATTGGGTCTTCTGTTGTCCGAATTTGATGCTTTAGTAGGTGAATACAACCGATGTCATACTTGATTGCCATAATATTATCTTCGTTCTCTTTTGTTATCTGCACTGGTCGTCCGATCCCATCTTTCTTCAATCGTCAAGCAAACACCGTTAGATCTGTAACGGGACAACCTTCTGTACCCAACACACTTTCTAGACATGCCTCCAATAGATTTTCATTTATTCAGATCAATGGCACAATCTCTGGAAGGAAAGCAATTCAATTTTAAGAAAATTTTCAAAACGATGTGTCCAATTGGATTCATTCTAAGGACAAATGATTTTATCGCTATTTTTTTTATTTTATATCGGTATATACATGCTGCCAGATTTATGAAAGGAAGTCATTTTAAAAGATGGAAAATACCACGATTGATTTTAACGTGTCTGTTTGTCTTAAAATAAATATCACTACTTGTTTAAAATAGTCTAAAACTATTTCATCCTCCAAGTCCTTCGTGTAAACATTTTTACAAAAGGTGTTGTGAGGATATTTGATTTTACAATCGATTCATTCTGAGTCACCCCTGCCATATTTTGTTTAAATAATCATCTATACTGCGATTTGCCAGGCGTAGGTTTTTTGTATTGTCAGATAAATCCCACCATTTTTGGTTTTAAATAAATCTGTTGAAAAAGAAAATTTTTCTGCACGCAAACCAATTATTTTTTGGTTTCGCATTACATTTACGAAGTTCTCTCACTTTTGCCTCCGTCTGTTGACACGAAAATCAATTTTTTGTTGTTTATAATTATGATCATAATTCATTCTCCGTTATCATTATCATTATTATTAATTTTAATATTGTTTTTATTATTATATGAAGTCAATTAATATATTTATATATATATTATATATTAATTATATATTATTACTTACTCCATACGGTAAAAATACTCGACTTATTTATTTTATAAAACAATTTGTAAGTCTATTTTGTTTCATTGATGTAATATTGATTATTAAAGATGGCGCTATCTAATGATAAGGAAATATTAATTTTAATTCACGATGAGCGGATTCTCATGAAAATTGGTAAAGTACAGCCACAGTACGAAACAATTGAAAGTCTGTGTGATGCATTCAATGTTAACAAAGATTACGCACACTACTTACGAAAGAAATGTTTTGAAACAGGTACTGTAGACAGAAAGAGTGATTAAAGGAGAAAGCATATCAAAGGATATGTTGATAGACGACAATGAGTTGTGGAATCTATTCGAAAGCGGGAATCATCTAGCATTAGTTCCAAATACAAGTGATCAAAAAATTATCAAAGACGAAGGAATGAGACTTATTTCCAGAAGAAAATGCTCTATATTAAGCAATGACCAGAAATTGAAGAGGCTAAAATCGTGTTGACAGAATCGTCATCATCAATGGAAGGATGATGTTGACATAGATAGTAAGTGGGTTGAGTTGTACCCCTATCAGCAGGAACCAAAGCTCATGATTCTCACAGCTATTGCGAAGCCTTATTTTGAAAATGGATTGATTGGTATTTAGAGGTTACAGAAAAATTACAGGCTCAGCGTTCTTTGAAAAACCGCCATAAGAGGACTCATACCAAACTGATTGCACAATAACGGCAGATAGTTTTTATAACTTGATGATCATTGAAGTTATATCTATGATTTTTAACAAAATATAGTCGTGTCAGAATGTCACAGTGCAAATGGACAATGCTCGCCCAGACATTGAAAAGAATAATGTTGAGCTCTTCAATGAAATCAGAGATAGTCTTAATCCCAACATAATTACTATTAATGAACCAGTACAATCTCCAGATTTAACTGTTTTTTTAAACATGTTTTTTCACGTCTCTCAATAACCGAGTTCTTAGGAATAAATGTAAAAATGTTGACGAATTGAAGTTTTCATTAGTAGAGAATCTCTGATCAACTAAACCTGAAACGTTGAGTTCTATTTTTGAAAGCAAATCTCGGATTGTTACGGAAATTATAAAACAGAAAGGCATAACTGTTAATGTGCCAAATTCGTTATGATAAGCTTTGTTAATATTATTTGTCTTATTTATTATTATTAATTTTAACAAATCGGGTTTTTATGGTAGGGAGTAATTAAATAAACTTCATGTTTATTCGTATTTATATTTTGATTATAATATTTAATTAAGGTGATACAAATGCCTGGGCTTTGTGAAATGGATTTGTTTTAACATTTTCGTCTTTGAGTGGATTTTTTTTTATTTTTATAATTTATTTTATGAACTGTACATTTCTTTCTCGATATCAGAATGGAAGATATTTTAATGGTATGAAGTAATAAATCATGACAATGTCCCTTTACTTTTATTATTATTATTAGATCCCAGAGTTTGCAAACTTAAAGACAAACACAGTTATATTTCAAAATTCTAAGGATTTAAATAGAGTTAATATAAGTATTTATTAACATTACCGCAGATTTATTTCATTAATAAAGCCATTGTTGTATCATTAATAAGTCTTAATAAATGAATCAATAAATCTATATTTGGCCTTTGTTTTAAAATCATTAAGATAATTTTTTCTAACTAACAGATGTTTCAAAAAAGCGTCCTCACGTGACCGTCACATTAGAGGTGCTAAAAAATATACAAGGAAAATAGAACTAAATGTTAATCACTGAAAATCTAAAAATAATTTAATGTAATGACTATTAATAACTGTCTCTTGTTCACAAGATTTCTTTTGTATGTAAGTCTCTATTTTGTTCATTTTTGTTCTCACACTATCCATACAAGTATCTACGCTTATTATATCTGCAATCCTTACTATCAAATATTATACTCTCTGTCTCGCTTCTCTTCTTCATGATTATTCAGTGCGTTCTGGAAGATAATCGGAGATGGAAAATCAATCCAAATAAAAAATCAAAAATACAGAAAGCGTAAGAGGAAGATGTTGCAAACTCACACCCACCTCGAAAGAGACTCGTTTTTAATAAATAATTTTTTCATTATTATGCATGTAATACTCTGTGAGTTTTGTCGAGATACCGCCCAAAAATAAATAATGAATTAAATCGTCAAGTATAGAACGAATTAGATCAAGAATGAATTAGATCGTCAAGTATAGAACATTTATGGGTCAGGGGATATTTTAACATTGAAAACTTTAGTAAAAGTGTAGATCATGACAACTTATTAGGCTTTCTGGCTTTAAACCCTCACGCATAATAGCACTACCCGTTTCTCATGTTTCTCGAAATCGTTTGCATTCTGCCTCAGGAAGAAGTGCATTATCTGATTATTTCTGCCCATGGGGTAGTCAGCCACTTTTCTTGTTTTGAAAGACAGAGGTAACAATAATAAAGGCGAAATCGATTCAGAAAGAGCAAAGATAATTGTAAAACTTAACTTTCATTTTGGATAAATAACTGAAAAAGTCTCTGAGGGTGTTTGGCTCGTTTTGTGTTACGACAGTTAAGTTCCAAAGCAGACTTCGATCCCGAACGCTGAGAGCTATTTTGAGATTAATCAAAACATGAGTCTATCTTATCAAAGGTGAACTTTGTTAAATTGAGATCTGGAGATTATTATTAAAATATTACTTTAAATTGAAAAAAAGTTATATTATTTTTTTTAATTTTTTATTGATTAATGGAGTTAACATTTTGTAAAACACTGAGAACTTTTTCATAGCAAAAGAAATTATATAGACCATGACAGAAATATATAAATCACTTTGATCTCATAATAATAATGATAATATTAT
>JBBMKC010231178.1:0-21837 GCA_037834085.1 Bipalium vagum | reverse complement strand
ATTATTATTATTATTATTATTATTATTATTATTATTATTATTATTATTATTATTATTATTATTATTATCATTTTTATTTTAATAATTTTTTAATGCCAATAAAATTAACTTAAAAATCTATATTAATTTCCAAATTGGTTGTTTAATTTTTTAAAATAACTTAAATGGTTTATTTATTTTTAATTATAACTTCAAATTTTTTTTACATATTTTATTAGGCATGTGAATTAATCTAGTCAGTTTTATGCTTATTAAATATTGATTTTTTTAATTTTTTAATTTTTTAATTTTTTGGTATGGAAATATTTTAATAATGTTGTGTTTATAACTTGTTTTGCTAATTATTGTAAGAATAGCATTTTGTTTGACTCAATTAAAATTGTGAAAATTTTAATCACAAACAGGCAAATTTCCACGAAGAACTAATTTTCTGATTCCAATTAGAAAGACAGCAACTGAAGCTCATAAAATTCTCATTAAGGCTTATGATGAAATTGCTCTAAGCGATAAATCTTGCATAGACTGGTTTAGACATTTTAAGACAAATGGTTTCAATTATCATAACAAACCTTGTTCAAGTCAGCCTAAAAGGTTTGAGAACTATGAATTTTAGGTTGTAATTGATGAAGATCAGTGTAAATTACAATATGTGTCACATTATTATTAAAAATTGATAGAATAAAATTTCTGTGTTTGGAAGCTTTGGGAAAGATTTAAATAGACGTTTTCTTTTGGAGCTGAAAGAAAGAAACAGATGTGAAAAAGTGTGAAGTCTTACTTACAACAAAATGATAAATATATATATATACTGCAAGAAATTATTGGTTTGTATATGATGTGATAAAAAGAGTCTAGTGTATCACGAGTTGTGAAAAGAAAAGGAAAGTCACTGCTAAACCTTAAAAATCACAATTGATAGATTTAAACAAGCCATTGATAAAAAAGCATCGAAAATATGCACAGAGCCGATCAAGTTATCTTCATACACGATAATGGTAGGCCAAATATTGCAAAGACTGTAACTGCCTCTTAGGAAGAATCTGTTTCTGATTTTTTATCTTATCTGCCGTATTCATCTGGTATCACATAAACAGACTATCATTTGTTTCCATCAACGGCAGATGGGGTTTCGAGGCAGCATTTCAACAATTATGAAGAAAAAGAAAATTTGACTCAATGAATTAATCAATTCGAAAGAATTCGTCAATGATTCCAAGAAAGGCGTGTTAGTTGACAAAAAATAATAGTAAACTATGAAAATTATTTTGATTAGTGTACTTGTTTTTTCAGAAAAAAGTTTTCCGTTTAAATAAACCAACCGTATTAATTCATATACCTAATAAATTGGGAATAATAATCTTCCCAAAGATGTTCATGGGATGCTTGAGGCTTAGACATTTAAAATATAATGCTAAAATTAATTGTACTTAACTTAACAATGAAAGATTGGATTACTCCCAAATCAAAACCTCATTTAAGCAAAGATTGCAGTTAAAAACGTAATTTTCTTAATCACACTCATATATAAAAAGTTTTCTTTAAAAATGAAGTTTTAGAATTATTTTACAATTTTTTCTTATACCGGAAATTTAACACCCCTTGTTTACAATATTATACATAATAAAATTACGTTAAATAAAAGATACATTTTAAGAACTGTAACGATAATGGGATAAAGAGACAACGGTTTGTTTTAACAGTAAAAAGAATCTTAGAGCAAATTGTAGCAAATATTATTTGGAGGTGTGAAGTTTTGGATAAAGTAAAAGTTTTCGGACTTCTATCATTAGAAAGTATTATAAAAGAAATAATAATTAAATACTAATAATAATCTGACATTAATTTGGTTAAGCATAATAAAAATGGTTCCAATGATTATCTCATTAAAACAAAACAACTATTGGATATAAAATCATTCCTTCAAAGTTATTTTATTTATTTTTTGTTCAATAAAACTCATTAATAAATAAATTGGGAAATATTTATTGAACATTTTTTTCTAAATACAAAATTTTTTTTTTATTTTTGATTTAGCGAAATAAATACCTTTTTAGAGCACAATTGTTTTTAATTTATAAAATACTTTGATAAATAGTTTTAATAGTTTCTCTTTTTGTTCAAAGCAACGAATTCCATTTAAAAACTTATTTAACTTAAATAAAAATCCTCTAAAAAATTGTATTATATGCACGTACATTGAAAAAACCTATTATTTATATTTATTGTCATTGTGTAGTTTTTTCAAAAACCTCGCAGCTAAAATTAATTAAATAAAATAAATTGTTTTTATAAAATTGTAAAAATTAGTTACATTCAATATAAAAATGAATGCATTAAAACAAAAAAAATTAAAATATTTTTTTTTCGTTTGAGTTTGTCAATAATGACAAAATATTTATCAAAAATGAAGACATTATTTATTGAAACTTTATTTTTATGGATGAGAACGATTTCGAACACAATCAAACCCTAATGAATATTATATACACTTATGTACACTTACTATAGAAATCTATGAAATGAGACTTTATGACTGCTAAATCAAGTAGCACAAAACTGACCAAAATTAACATATAAACCAATAGAATCAACATTTTTAAATTTACATAAAGATTCGAGAGAGAGAAGGCTTGTCCACAGTAGACAAAAATGCAGGCATACGCAAAATTCTGAGTAATGGTTAAATTCAAATGAATTTCATCGACGTTTGGTGACGTTTGACGTAGATTGGATCTACTACAATAATTTGCAATCTAAGATCAATTAAAACAATTGTGAAAATTAAAGGGAAATTACTTGATGCCTAGTTTCCATAAAAAATTAAATACGCCTTTGAAAATCAACTTTATCTGACCAATTTAACAAGAAACTACTTGTCACAAAGTATGAAATTTTCTATGGTAGCACTTGAGATGCATTTGTATATTATAAGATGAGTTTTAAATAACCATTATAACAATTATAAAATCAATCTAGAATTTATTAAGGTAATTAACAAAAATTCTTCTCACCTCATTTATATACACAACCATTCATTTTCTAATCAATGGTTTCTTAAGATTACAAAAAGGTTAATTTTAACTGCTGATAATCATTCAAGATACAAAATATTGGGGTAATTCCTCAAATATCTGAAGTACAAGATTTTATTTAGTACAAGTACGTATTTTCCTTTGTATTAAAAAATCTTCGTACTACCAATCTTTGCACGTATAGTCTTTAATCTTTTTTTCATCACCTTATAATGCTCTTCCTACAAATATTCTGATGTCTTTTTCATATATTTCAAGTCGATAGACATGTAATTATATGACCAGTCTTAAGTAGGTTGATGTTTAAAGAATCTAAGAAATACATTTTATAAAAGCACATCAAAGAACAGATAACATTAGATCATTGAAAAGAAGTATCCGTTTTTATTCTACCAATCATAATACAAAATTTTCGAATTATCAATTCTATAAAATCGAAATATTATCCATCCTTGTCTATGACTTGTTGCCAACGAGATACCAGGTTTTCAATTCATCTTTTGTAAACTTTTTATATTTGGAGTCCAAAAACCTAGACAATTTTTTAAAGCATTTTGACTATAATTCAGTCAAATTCTTTAATTTTCTGGACTGACTTTTGAGATGCATAGTCCGGTGTTATTTAATGCAGAATAACGTCTTTATTATTGGTTAATACAAGATATTTACGTTAGATAACATCCTTTAATCGGATTAATTTTTAGCAAAATAAGTATGCTTTATTTGTTTTGCCCAGTTGTAGTGATTAAAAGTAAATATTTCCATTCCAAATTTTAAAATCTTTTTCACGACTATTTGGTTTCGGCGTTGCTTTTGGAGTTTTTCCCATAAAGAATAGTTGCTTTTTGTTTAGGATTGTTGTACTGGATCCATTTCTTAGTACCGGTGACCATTCTATAAAGAAAGGGCAATTTTCCTGTTAAATAAGTAATAAATTACAGATGGTTATTTGTTGCATTTTTTTTATTGTGGTCACTAGATGTGGTAGTCAATTCCTTGAAGGTAATTTTTTAAAATTGAATTGAGTTGGTCAAATATTGTTGACTGAGGTGCCCGCAGTTTTTAAGATTTCATTAAGGGTTACCCGAGGATCTTCCTCTACTCAATCGTGAAACTTGTGTTCATATATGGTCAATGATCTTCCTGATTTGAAATACTCTTTCAAATCTAAGTTTCCGGATTTAAATTTTGAAACAATCTTCGGTCATCGGACGATTTTCATTAAATAACATTAACTTTTAAGATGATCTGTGCTGCTAAATTTCCTTTTTCAAATTCATATAGCATACAATTTCTTAAATGTTCCTCTGATTGTTTTAAAACTTGACATTTTTTAATTAATTTCACATATTTTAAATAAACCATATTACTTAAGCAAGTATTACTCTGTTAATATTTAATGAAAGAATGTCTATGATAAGTTTATTGATTAATTTTATTTAAACTTTTAATAAATTGATCAAAAACGAATATTACTTTTCGATTAGCCTGTAAAAATAAAACCGTTTTAAACCGTTTTTAGCCTGTATAAATAAAACGGTTTTTTAAATTAAAATAATTAACATTGTTTTATTTTTTAATTTAATAAATAAATTAAAACAATAAAATTACTCATATATTTTCTTTTAGAAAACAATAATGTTTAATAATATATTGAGAGTTGGCGTTTTAATTTATAATTAAAAAATGAAATAATGGAAATAAAATGAATAATTGCCAATAATAAACCTTGGGGGAATATTAAATTACTATTTATTGTTTTAATCTGGGTTTTGTATGAGAGTTTTAGAGATTAGAAAAACAGATAACCGAATGACAGATCAAGACAAGAATCAATGTCTTTCTTAGAAAAGAAAATATAAAAGAAAATAAGTTTTTATATATTCTGTCTGCAAGATGTATCTTAGAAAAATAAATTGATAAATAAATATATATAATATTTCTCGCTTTAATTATAACATTATTTTAATAGCTGTAATTGGTTTCCGTAAAGGATGATTAAATGAATAAAAATAAAAATAAAATTTTATTAATATTGATCGTAATTAGAGATATTTTTCTAAATGGATTTTAATTATTTTCACAATCGTAGGTTTTTAATGAATAAATAATTATACTTATTTTTATTTTATGAAAATTGTTTAAATTTAACATCAAAATTTTTGTCTCATCTATCTTAAAAAAATATGAAAAAATCTTTTATTTGGTTTCTGTCATCTATTTTTTGTAAAATAAATTAATAAATTATTAGATGTATAAGTAATATATGTATGCAAAATGTCAGTATCAGATTTTAAAACGTGATATTGTTAAATATTAAATACCACATTTTTTGACACATCGAAATATATTTATTAAAAATTAAAATTGTTCAACATACCATTAATTAAGACTAATGAAGCATTCCAATCGACGGTAGAAAGAAGACATAATTTTTACACAATTTAAGTGATATTTTAGGTATTATGTCTTCGATGGCATATGTCAAATCTTTCAGCTTCTTTGGGTTTCTTTTATAAACCTTTGTTTTTATATATCTCTAAAGATAGAAATCCATTGATGATAGATATTGTGGTCATGGAGCTCAATTGAATTATCCTGCTCTCTATATTCACATTCCGTGAAATGTAATATTCAAAAATTTTCTAACTTCCAGTTAATAATGAGCAGGAGCGCAATCTTTGTGTCTGTTAATAAAAGCCGTTTAAATAAAAGTTGCGCTATCTGTTCAAGTAAGATTTCCAAAAAGGCTGAATCATTGTTGATTTTATTGAAAAAAAGTTTGACGCATTGTCCTTCGGCATAAACTTCGTTATGTGTCAGATGAAGCATTAAAATTTTGTATGGATAATGTTAGATCTCATTATATTATATACTGTTTTAAAACTACATCAACTTTCTTCAGCAACATTTCATGCATCAGTCCCAGAACGCTCTTTATAAATCTTATAAAATTTTTTCAATTCCATTTATCAGCAATTGTGTTTTTCACGCTTTAGAATATTTTATACATCGCCAAAATTATTTCAATTTTTTGTGACTGAATTCATCTGATTCACAGGCAATACGGTTTAGGCTTGTTCCTCAATTGACACCATTATCCTAAATTGAATTTGAAGTATCTAAATATGATTATATTATCTTATTAAAACAACTAAACGCTTACGGTATTAATATTTTTTAGTTTATCTG
Source organism: Bipalium vagum (assembly GCA_037834085.1). NCBI lineage: Eukaryota > Metazoa > Platyhelminthes > Tricladida > Geoplanidae > Bipalium > Bipalium vagum. Next base: position 15,613 of record JBBMKC010231178.1, on the reverse strand, counting down.
CAAATCATGAAAATTTGCCATTGGTTTTCCTAGCACAAAAATTATTATTAATGTAAAATTGTAAAAAAAATATTTAAAAGAAATATAACGTAATTTTTTTAAGATACATCTGAATTTACAAAATTTTTTTAATTCGATTGTTTAATAAAATAATATTAAAATTAAATACAACGTTAACCTAAAATCAGATGCTACTTTATGGAAGTGACAAGTTATAAATTCTTTATTGTGATGTTATACGTTGTATCCAGCGAAAACAAAAGAGAAAACCTATTAGTTAATTTGTACAAAAACCCGTTATAAAGATAAAAACTGTTTATACGAATGTTGAGATGATAATATAATACTGACAGTTAAAGTGATATAAATATTTCATTTAGTGACACTACAGTTATATTATATTTTATTTTTATTGCTCTTTTAGAATGCAGCTCATGTAGCATTTGGAATTGAGGGTAATAATGGAAACCTGTGCACGAAGATAAAATTAGACCGGGAAAAACGACTGGATTATGAGTTTGAAGTGATTGCAATGGATAACGGTCTGATAAGGCTAGCCGGGTCCGCAAACGTACGAATTGTTGTTGATGACGTTAATGACAACAGTCCAAAGTTTATTTATCCATCCCAAGAAAATCAGTCTCACACATATTCTATTCATAATGTGAAGGTAATTTTGCAGCTTAGATACTATTAAGAGTTGATAATAATATAGTATTTATTAGGTTGATACATAAGTTCCCGCGTTTTTATAGAAAAGTTTTTTGTGAAAACCAACTATTATTTTATTAATATTACAAATAATAAATCAATCAGTATTATAGTCTCCATTATTGTTCACGATATGCTCCCACCTCTTGACCAATTTGTTGATACCATTTCTCCAGAAATCGCCAGTCCGGGTCTCGAAGAATTTGTTGAGCCAGTTTTTGAGATCTTCCTCGTTCTTGAATATCACACCCCTCATCTGAATGGACAATGAGCGGTAGAGCTGAAAGTCAGTTGGCGCAAGGTCAGCAGAGTATGGTGGATGTTGAAGAATCTCCCATTTGAGCTCTTGGAGGGCTATTTTGACTATATTTGCTGTGTGTGGCCGTGCGTTGTCATGATGCAAAATAACATGACTGCGACGATCTGAAATTTTCAGTTGGATCACTTTTTGCAACTGGACTACATATAGTTCTTTGTTAATAGTCTTATTTTTCTCAAGTATTTTCCAGTGCACTAAATCTTCCTAGTTCCACCATACACATCATTGTTTTCTTGGGATGAAGTTCTTCTTTTACTCTTGGCTTATGCGTTACTCCTTTAGCTATCCACTCCTTCCTCTGTCTCATATTGACGTAGAAAAAATTTCTCGTCTCCCGTGACGATTCTCTGCAGAAATCGTTCCGTGTGGCCGCATGTCGCTCGGTGCCGAGTGAGATCTTGTGCTGCGATTTAGAGATGAGTTATGAGGATTCCAAGTTCTAAATTTTTGCTCAAAGCCGATCGAATGAAGGTGTCTGAGAATTGTTGGATGAGTGCAGCCAATTTTTTCAGCAAGTTCTTTGGATGTTTGGCGATCAATCTCCTTTAAAAGCTCCTGAAGACGTACTTCGTCTAATTATGATGGTCGACCAGAGTGAAATTTATCTTCGAGATCAAAATGACCCTTTTTGAATTTGTTGTACCATCCTTGATCGGTCCTTATATTTCTTGTATGAGCTCCATAGACAGCACAAATGTCTAGTGCTGCTTCTGTAGCTTTCTGACCACGGCGAAAGGCAAAATATAATAAATGCCGAAAATGAATTTTTTCGCTGTCTGGAATATCCATTTGTATAGCTAAAAAATATATGTATAATTAAGTTATTGAAAGAATAATGAAAAAAGCGCTTTCAAAATAATTATTTTTGCTCAACAAAACAAAGCTAAAAAGAGCAAGAATGACAAATTTTTAAAAATGCGGGAACTTATGTACCAACCTAATATATTGATAACTATGATATTGTAAATAGTCATCATAAATATACACATCTAAAAACACTTTCTAATACCATTGGTTATGTGAGATTCTTTAGACAAAATTGTTATCAATTTTATGATAATTATAGTTTTAAATCTGATCACTCTATACTCGGTCTGAATCCTTACAGTCAACTGTCAAGAGTTAACGATATATTTACGAAAAAATAAACACACCGTGGTTGGTTAGAGTTTGATCATGATAACGTTATTATAAAAATGATGATGATTATTATTATTATTATTATTATTATTATTATTATTATTATTATTATTATTATTATTACTATTATTACTATTATTACTATTATTACTATTATTATTACTATTATTATTATTATTATTTATTTTTATTATTATTGTTACTGCTAATAAAACAATATTTTTCATTTTACAGGAACAATAATTTCACTCCGAATTATTTTATATTGCATCGATTCCTTCAAAGTAATGAACAGTGATTTTTCAATATAAAGATTATTTCTTTAAAGATATGAAAATTAATTATTGATTATATTTAAAAAACGTAAAATATTTATTTTTTAGAGTAATTGGTATTTCTTATTTCTTAAAAATGGGTTCATTTAAATTAAAATTTTTAATTATAATGCAAACTTTTGCTTTTTAAAGATTTAATTTATTAGATGATGGGTCTTTTTCACTTACAATTTGTAATAATTGATCTTTCAAATTTCTGAAATGAAATCGTCTTAATACTTAAAAATTAATATATTTTTTCAACCCTGTTGCAGATTTTCGATATAACATTCATTATAAATATATTTTATATTATTTATCGTGAATTAGGAATAAGAAAATGAAAGTTTTTTATTTATATATCTTTTCTGATTTATATATCTTGTATATTTTTAATATAACACATTTTACAATATTTATTTTTCATAATAATTATAATAATAATTTTTTATTTGGTTCGCTTTTTTATTATTTAATAAAAAAATTAATCAACATTTTGAAGTAATCTTGATTAATATATTGACAAATTAATTAGTGGAAGAAACGTATAAAACGTATAATTATTTTATTATAATATAATAATAATTATTATTTTTATAATTATTAGAACTATAATAAAAATTATTATTATTAAAATTATAATAATTAATATTGTTTTATTACTACTACTACTACTACTAATATTATTATTATTATAAATGGGTTATCTGTTGATTATCATCATAATAGGTAGTTTATACGTATATTCAAACAATACAATCAATATAACATCGAACTTGATTTTAGGCCCCAATAAGTGTTTCTTTTAGTAAATGTATGTTATCCTCCCTACTCAACATCCTGATAATCTATTTCTTTTTAAATACAAATTGTGAAAAAGTTTTGGATGGGGATGAAATTCAAAATTTACGACAACTTATAAATTATTTCAAAATATCTGCTCTTTTCTTCCATTTCTTTGCCATAATCATTTTCCAATGTTAAAGTTTTTTCTTAATTGATGTTAATTTGATGAATGCACCATGACGATAATGTGGAGGTCGTGCCAAGAATCCACTTGAAATTCAGTTTTTAATTTTTTATATTACAAATATATTAGTCACAATAAAACGCTTATCTTTATTGTGTTGATTTTCATTCGTGAATTCTATTTGAATCTTTTTGAACCAGATTCTAGTTTAATCTAGACTCGATTATTATTTATAAAGCTGAGTAATTCAGAGGCTAGTAAAGGTATTTTATACCGTTTGCGTACAAGTTAAAGTTGAACGTTTGACAAACTAAGCGTTGCAGAGTAAAATATGAAATGAGTTTCAAGGAAACCTCAACAATAAAAAGGCTTCTCTTTACAATCGAAGAATGAGGAAAAATAAGTAGGGCAATATGCATGTTGAACTTGTTTCATATTGATTTAACAACGAAATTTTTAAGGTATATTTCATTATCTCCAATAACAGAGATAGGACTAAGTGAATGTAGTCTATTTTATGTTTGGAATCTTTAGGTAAATTAACTTTTCTGGCATTAATTGACAAAATAATATATCGGATTCAAGAATTTTCCCCTGTCAACGGTTTCTTCAGCCTCACCTTCATGAATAAATGGCATTCATTATCTTAGGAGTTTCCAAAAACTCTCCACTTATTTCAATGCGAACATTTCATTCCGTACTTTTGTAATAATTTTCAAAAATTTATGAAGGATAAAGCGTTATGATTTACCTATTGAATAATTTTTATTAATTATATTTAATTATTTTGTTTTATAGATTTCTTGTCACTTTTTTATTATTTTATCAATATTATTAATAATATTTATAATTAAAAATATTATTAAAATAAATATATATTTAATAAAAAATATATATAAATATATATTAATAATATAAAATATAATTAATTAGTGAAATAAATAATGATTAATATCGAATATGTTCCAAAATATATTTTGTGTATAAAATATTAAGTGTCAATTTATTATTTTTTTAATATATAAAATGAAACCATTAATCAATATATTACTAATTATTTCTATTTTTAATTTTTATCATCCAATGAAATATTTTATAAAATGAAATTGAAAATTTAATTTCTTGATTGCCCAACGTGAGAAAAGCTATTCCAAATTTTCAAGTAAAATAGTTTATAATAAACAATAATTTCTGATCTGATTCTATATTTTGGATGAAAATAAATTTCTTGTTGATTAGGAGTAATTGGTGAAATTCTTTACCATTGTCCTCATTTATTACAATGGATATCTGAAAGACAAAAATAAGCTCCTGACATTTTTATTACATGGATTAAGCAAAATTTTCAAATAAAATTATATATTCACTATTATAATAAATGACCTCCGGTCGTCTTTGAATAAAGGTCATTATTCAATATCTTTATAACTGAAAGTAATTATTGGCAAAATCGAATCAATCTGGGTTCTAATAGATGTTGATGAACGTTTTCCAATCAGGGAATTCTGTGTTGACGCAGCAAATGATAATCGGTAAGAGCAAAATCCGGTAAGTAATGAGAATGAGACAAAACCGAAACATTGAGTTGAGAAAAAAATCTCGGTGAACTCAGATAGTTTGTTTACAGTGTTTTGGAATGAATTTAGAATTGCTACAATTTCTGCGTCAACATTGATTGAATTCTGCTTGGTAAGGGTCTCGAGATCATTTGAGTCAGTGAATGACGTATGAATTTAGCAAATCATTTTTAGAATATGCGTTTGATAATGCACAAATTCTACATCAATTTCACTTTTTCCATCTCCACAGTTCTCTTCTCTTTATAGAATAATATAATATTCTTCAATAATATAATTTTAAGTTTTTGGAAAGTCTCGTCAAGAAAATCTCTTTTTGTAAAAATTAAGATAATTCTTTTTATTTATAAAAAAATTTTCAATCAACAATGTATTGTGCTTTTGATACAATAACGCCTGGAACATATAAAGTAATTTCAAGATTAAAACCGCTTAAGATTAAACCGCTTAAGATTAAACCGCTTATTAAATCATTATTTGCAAATTGGTTTGGATATCTTCTTTGAATAGAATATTCTGCCATCCGCAGAATGATGTAATGTGTGTATTAAGGAAAATTCTTAATCAGGTAGATTGAGCTATTACAATGAAAATGTTCTATAGTTTCTGCCAGGTCATTAAATTTAGGTGAGGTCTATTATGGTCATGCTGATAATCTGTTTATTTTTCTGTTCTTCAATGTTGGTCTATTGGCTTGACACAGTTTAATTTATCCAGTTGATAGTAGTTTGGTTCTTAACTATCACCGCTAAACAAAATTACATGATGCAACACAGGAAAAAGAATAACTATTTTTCATTTATCTAAGATTTAGTTACAGTTTGACAAAGTTCATCTGTCTTTCTCTATGACTGGTTTCAGCAGTTAATGAATGTAACCGATTTCTTATCTCTCGTTTTTCTCATGTTTCAGAAAGAAATAGCAAATTTCAAGGCGATGAATAATATTCATTTTTGTGAGAATTTATGGAATGAAAAACCTTTGAGAAATACTCAAGGAACATCACTGTCAAGACTAGATTGTTGAATTATAGAGATTTAATGTATTTCAAATTTTCCGGATTCTTAAATTATGATTTTCACTTATGATTTTCATAATTTTATATTGGCACTTCAGAACATGGATAGTCGTGATGGTCAAATTTTTGAAATGAAGAATAAAAAACAGACTTTGCTTGCACAGACTTCCATATGTGGTACATAATTTTACTTTGGCTTCTGGTAAATTTTTAGATATGTATTAAATGTATTAATTATCGATATATTCTTTTGCACGACAACGCTCGACCGCATGTTGCACGTTCGTCCTTACAAAAATTAAACAAGTTGTGATACGAAACCCTGCCTCATCCAGCTTACTCACCAGACCTTTCGCCCACGGATTATCACTTTTTTAAACATCTGCAGAATTTAATGAAGGATAAATGTTTCAGAAATCAAGACGATGCCAAACAAGCCTTTAATAATTTTATCGCTACCATAGATACGGACTTTTATGCAAATGGTATAAATAAACTTGTGACTTGATGGCGAAAGTGTATTGATTCAAAATGATCTTTTTTGATTAGCTGTGTTTTTTTATTAAAATATATGCTTTCAAAGTTCTATATTAAAAAATGACATTATTTTTTTGAACAACCTAATAATACAAGTCGAAAATATTACCTTTTGTTTTTACATATTGTTAATTGAATTTTCGCATAAAATCATTATATTATTTAAAGAACAGATATTTTGCGACAAACACAGTGCAAAAATTCATCTATTAAAAGTTCAGAAGTTCTTTTTTCCAAATCAATAATTAATATCACTCATTGAATATTTATATTACATTACATTATTATCATCGATAATCAAGATTTCTTGGTGTCATTTTTCCACAGATTAATTTAATAATTTACCAAAGTAAATGAAACTTCAGAAATTTCAAAAATTCATGAAATTTTATTAAATAAATATTTTATAATGGACTGAAAAAAATGGTACGATAAAATTTAATCATTTAAAATTTTTTAAATTAATAATCAGACTTTAATTTCCTTTTTACTTTGAGATTGAAATGAATTTTACATCAAATTCTTTAAAGAAATATAAATAATTATTAGAGAATAAACATAATTTTAATTAACCCACTACAATGTCCCCAAAATTAAGATTTTGCGAAATTTATCCACCTGTTTTCATATGATAAAATATATCTCAAACATATATTTTATTATTTATGAGGACTCATCATTTTTAGATCAGCTTTTAATTTATAATAAACAAAAAATGAATAAAAACTTTTATTATTTAATTTTATTTACATTTCCCTTATCTAAAAATTATTTTGAAATCCGTAATCTCTTCACAGACAAACTGGATTTATTTATTCAAAAAATTGATAAGACCAAATTTATCTACAAATATCTCTAAAAACCCCTCTAAATCATCTTTTAAATATAATCTTTACTTCGCAAATATTTTGGAGATTTTTTTGACATGATCTAATTGCAAAGACTTCATATATAATTTTTTTTCTTTCATGAATTGACCATAATTATCAGATTATAATTCTGTTTTCAATAGTGTAAGAGTGGATCTTATTAATATTTTAAAACAATTAAAAAAATCTAAACTAGTTATCATAATCAAGTCTTATAGTTAGATGATTTAAGAAAGAATAAAATAACAAAATCATCATTTAAACGGTTTATTCAACGATAGCCATCTCATCATCTTCAAGGATTAAATCAGCCTGACTTCCTATTTTAGGTTATTGATGTTCAAAGGATCCACGAACTAAAGGTCCCAATCATTCATGTATTGAAATAAATACTTCTTCAAATGACTAATTTGAGTAAAGATAGCCTGCTCAGAGTGCATTCTTAACACAAGTGTCATTTAACTTCTTCCAATCTCTCCTGATCCAGGTAACCACTTTCAATAACCCTTTTCTGTTACGTACCATTCTTTCTTCAATATATTCATTAAATTCACTATCTATGTAATTCTAAATGGGTTGTGATGATTATTTCTAAAGGTGAAAAAAATGATTTTCAATTTTCAGCAATCCAGTCATAAATATCTTCATTTATTTATTGAAAGGTTGGATGCCTTCCTGTACCAGATTTTCTTCTAGTTGGATTCCCAAATTCTTCGGTATCAAAAGTTTTTTTTGTAATCAAACCAATATTTTCTGACATATCATAGATCTAATTATTTGTTGATACAGAATTCTGTTAAATGTTTCCATTGTGAATGCCACATAACTTTTTAGAACACATTTTAAATAATTTATATTTTAAAACAAATAATATTGATTTATTTATTAATTTAATGACAAATCTTTAATTTGTAGGACTTTTTTTAAAAAATTAAAAAACCTTAATAAAATTATCTTACCAAGATTAATTATTGGGTAGGGTTTATATTATGGAAAACACGGTATTATATACTACTTTTAGAAGCAAAATAAAGCTCATTTTTTCTGACTTTGGTGATCATATTGATATAATAATCACTGGCAGCAAAACTTTTTCTAAAATCTTTTTATATTATTTTGAAATCACTCAATATAATATTCAATTTGAAGGACTGAGTCTTTGGTCATTCTAAAGTAAATCAAGTCAAGACTAATTGATGTCCAGCGACAGAAGATTGTTTTTCAAGGCAAAATATAGTCGATCTTCGATTTCAGCTGTTATTACCCATGACAAAAATCAACTGAACAATTTTCCTATTATTATAAACTATTCTAAAATAAGCTATACAATTCTCTTGCATAATAATATTTTAACTTATTTCAAAGAATAACTATTTCATATAATCACTTATATAAAAACAGCAGTACTTCTTGCATCTTCGACAACCTGCCTCTCTATCGCAACGCATTGGTGTTTTAATAAATGTTAATAACTGAACTGAAAATATTTTTTATAAAATTTTTATACGAAAAAAATGACAATATTTTTCAGAATTCAGGTACAAGTGTTTATTGTAAATTGATATGAATAATATATCAACAAAAAGATAATTATTTCAGTCAATTATGAGGAGAAAAAATTCTGCTATTTCGACACAATGATAATTGAATACTATCCATCAATCAGGGAATTTGCAGCTGGTTATTAATGGCTGATGAACAAGTGATAACTTTAATTTGTTAGAAACATTTGCCCAACCGGTTTAGATAGGAGATATATGCATAATATTAAAACAAAATATTTTATAATTAACCGTTGTCTGTAAAAAGACAGATATAAAAGCAGCCAAGAAGAAATGGCAATAAAAATATAAATGTTACATCATTGAAAAAAAAACTATTTAATGGTATGAAATAAAATAAAATTAAGAAAAATAAATAAATTTGTCAGCAATTTCTTTGGCTTTTGAGGCGGTCATGTAATATTTCATAGAAATACTAGTAAACCTCTCTAGAAATATGTCACAAAACATTGGTTAAGGTCTTTTAAATTCCTTAAAATGTGTCTGGACTGGTCGGTCTCTTCATAGGCGATTTAAGTCTTGAAAATAAGAATAAGTCAATCTGTGTCATATACGGTGAATGATGAAAGTAATGATAACGAAATTTTTTTGGCCAAAAATTCACTCAGTTCTCTGATCATGCATTTATATGACAAAATAACAACAGGTTTTGCTCAATGTATTCAAGAATAATATAAATAATAATTTTTAAACAATTAATAGAACATCAACCCAATTTCACAGTTAAAAGCCTTTAAAAAGTTTCTCTACAATAATGTGCTGTTCAGATAATACTTTTGAAAAATGAAACTATTAGAAATGTCTTGATTCGTTTCTTTAAATGCATAGTTTTCGGTTTTTGGACATAAAACCATTCCAGGTAACTCATTAAAATCAAAAAATGTTATCAGTAGTTTTAATGCTTCAGAATCAGTCATACTTTTACAAAAGAAGGTAAAAAACAAACAAATTTTCTGTATAAATGCAGCGTACAGTTGTATTGGGAATATTCATGAGTTCAGTAAATTATTATATTTTCAGATACTTTGTTCATCTTCATCTAGATATAGACAAGGGTCCCATTGAATATTCTCTTTGCAGAATATAAAAAATATCATATAAAAGTACAATTCAACAATGTCCACATTTCAATTATTACACCACAATGTCTGGAGTAATCATAATAAATCGAACATTATTTATATCTCTGAAAACGTAACATTTGGTCTTCAATATTAATATTTAGGTTTTCATCAGACTAAACATTTGATTTAGTAACCTTTTAGATGGCCTAATAATACATAATATTATTTATTATAGATTATCAAATTTGGTAATATTTCAATATTTATTTTAATAATTTACACAATACAGACAAATATAATTAAATCAATATTAAATAACGTATAAAATAATAATTCAATAAAAATAAAAATTAAAACAAAAATTATCTTAATATTTTTATGAAAAAATATTCGATAATAATTCAAGAAATATTTATTTAATAAAAATAAAATGTAACAACAGTTTACAAATTTATTTCAGCATCACACAAAGCAAATAATATAGTTATTTTTTATAAAATTATATATATGATTATTAATATTATATTTAATATAAATTAGAACCTCACATTTATATTACATTATTCTTCATTACGAAATAAACAAATACAGATCGACAACGAAATAAATAAATAAATAAATTACTTTTATAAAATCGAGAAATATTTTCAAAAGTTAAGTCACCTCACTTAAACCAATTATCCACCTGAAGGAATCATTGTGATCCGCAATTTCTGAATAAAGGATTACTTTCATTATTTTATTTTTTGATCTGTAATTTATCATAAAGCAATACTTTTACAAGTATTTTAAAGGAAGTTCCTTCAAAACTTTAATTGAATGGAATGAAAAATTTGTTTTATACATGTAATAATACATTTTTAAACAAGCTATTTTATTTTGATAGATCTAAATTGCTGTACTAATAACACAAGGCTTTTGTAAAGAACAGAATATTGATCTAAATTTTACATATTTATCTCTTTAAAGAAATTGAATTTGAGCTCTCTCTAAAATTTACCTGTTAACTCCGTAGGCTGCATAGAAGGACTTAAACTATTTATGTTAAATAAAAAACACACCTCTCGATGTTTTTTGTGTAATATGCAAGAGTTAGTAATATATTATTTGTAATAGTAATTGACAGAGTTCTTGATAAGGAACCTGCTTGGTAAGGGTTTTTGTACATTTAAACTAGCATTGTCAGTCTTACAAAATTACTTAATATTTAGAATAACAAGCAAATAGTAATTTTAATTGACAATGGAAATTTATCTTTTTAATGAAAACTACAATTATGATAATAGTACATTTAGGACACTATCAACGATTTATTGTTAAAAAGTTTGAAATCTTAACATGGACATAAATGATAGCCGTCTTAAAACTTATATTATTATTGGCAATGTCGAAAATAGAACTGGATTGCATTTGATAATCGGACACGATCAGTACAATGGCTAGACGCTGAAGAACAGTTTAAACAGCTGCCTAAACCAGTCTTCATTAAAAAGAAGACAATGAATACTGTTTGATTGTCTATTTTTGGATAAACCAATTATAATTTCTTACAATCTGGTGAAACTATTCCTGCACAGTCACACTTTCAGGAAATTGAGACCATGTACAAAAAGGTATTTGACAAACAACCGGAACTATTAAATCAAAAGAAGGCAAATTTTGTTTAAAGATAATGAAAGACCACATCAAATATAACAAAATCTGTTGAAAAAATTAAATCAGAATGCAATATTACTGTCTAATGTTTGGCTTGTAATAAAAGCTGTGGAACATATTCCCTAAAAGAAACAGCTAAAAATCTTCCAATTTTGATGACGAGGAAAGAGAAACGATTTGTCTTTGCCAAAACACATATGAGATGGAAAGGAGAGTGGGAAAAAACCATCTTTTCAGATGAAAAGGGATTCAATATAGATGGTTGGGGTTATATAAAAAATTATTGTCATAATTTAAGAAAAGAAATTTTAAGCAGAAATTCATAGTCGTGTAGGTGATTTGATGATTTCAGGTGCAATTTTGTATTATGGAACAGATAAGCCTTTGTTTACTTCACAAAAATAAATGTACGTACATTTCAATTTCAAAGAAAAGGTTTTCAAGTTATAAGAAGATATGTGGAAGTATCAATATGACAACTCACCTATTCACTCTACACGAATAGCAAAGTCCTAAAAAGCGAACTGATTGACCTTCTTACTCCCCTGACTTAACTGTCATGAATAAAGTTCGGAGATGGTTGTCAAGGAAGGTGCCTGAAAGTGCATTTCTTTAAAGTTCTTGGAATCATTATTCCAATCGATTACTCAACAGAATTTATGAAGTGATACTAAAAAGGTAGTCCTGTCCATTAATAATTTTTTGTATTTGTCTTTATGTAACATAATTTCTACTTGAAGGATTTCTTGTTCCTATTCAAGTGAAAAAATTATCATTACCATTTTTAACAAAAAATAATTTTAAAAATTAAATTACGTATATCATATATTTTTTTCCTTTTCTGATTAAAATGGTCTCAAACTTCATTAAAAAATAAATTATTTATTTATTAAATTCAAAAATATTTGTGTCCCTATATCATACTTGGCTCTTTTAGTTATACTATTATAAATAAATAAATAAATATTACTGATTGTGTCAAAGGAAAAAAAATTCAATGATAAAATTATATTAGACTGCTTTTCAGAAATCTTTCGACCACAAACAAAATTCATTCACAAGTTACCGGTTTTTTTTATTTTACCGATTTTTATTATTATATATTAAAAATTTATGTGACAATTTCCTATTATATTCAATATACCAAGACCTGATTCATATATCATAATAAAAACATAAATCAATTGAAAATTTTGACATCGAAATGAGCTTATAGTTCAATTTTAATTTTATTCCATAATAAACAGTAGGGGAAAATAATTTACACAACAAAGCAGAACATTATATCAGCCATTCATCTATGTGTACAATAAATGGTATGATAGATCCCACTGAGATATGGTATTCCGGAAGTTGAATTTTACCTGACTATATAACAAAAGCAGATTCATATCCATTCTTTTTTTTCTAGAGTTTGTGTTGACAAGAAATATCGCTATTTCCTGAAAAGAAACCAGGTCTCTTTAATTGATGGGCTAAATTCAGTTACTTGAAATGAGGGGTATTTTGCTCATCATTAAATTACGTTATAATTGGCTTATCCTTTGATAATTTTCACTATTTCAATTGATCATCTATCAGTGCTCATACATATGCAGTTAAGAGAGCAAAGATATTATGAATATTATCCAATAACATTGACGTAATATCAAAAAAATTACTCTCTCATTACGTCAAAAGTATTAATTAAAATATATAATAAATTAAAAATTGCAAATTATATTACACAATAATAATGCAAAAATATAATTTAAAAAATAAAATAATAAAATATTATTTAATAATAATAATAAATTTGAATATTAATCAATGGTTCATAATATAAATTGATTTTAATTGAAAAATTCATAAAAATTTCTGAATGAATTTCAGTGTATAAAGCAAAAATTTTATTAAATACGCTGAATTTATATATAAATAATTATTTCGTTAACATAATAAAGGGCCTATATTTTTTTCATTAATTTTCATAAAATTTTAATCTTTTAATGAAAAATTTTATTTTTTGCTATTCTCCTCTTCTCGTTTTACAGTCCTTCAATTTTTTTCTCCAGTTTTTATTTTAATTTTTTAATAAATAATATATTTGACTGAAACATTTTTACTAAACAATCTCAAGTGGGAAAGCACTTAGAGGATAATCGTAGTGTAAAAGATAAATTCATTCCAAAGTATTCAATAATTTATTTAATGTTTAAGCTGACTTATTTCCAAATGTTAAGTCTGTTATTTTTAAGGAAGAGAATTGTTGCAGTTTTTAACCAATATTGAAGAATTTTTTGTTCCTTGATAAAATCAATTATTTTTGTGAATGTAAAGTATTGATTCAGATTGAATTATTATTCAAGTATTATCATTAAATATTACTAATATTATTAAAATTGTGAATTTTTGACCAAAATAAATTGTGTCATCGGACATCCACCATATTCGCCTGATCTATCACCATGCGACTATTTTCTATTCCCAAAACTGAAATTGGCATTGGAAGGTGTATTTTATGATGATGTTCAAGCTATTCAAACAGTCGTGACACGAGTGCTCAATGAAATTACTTTAAATGAAATTGAAAATTCAATGCATGCACTAGCTGACCGTGCCAGATGTTGTATCGAATCCCATGGAACCTATTTTAAATAATTATAATCTTTCATGGATAACATGTGTATATAAAGTGTGTATAATGATATAAGAAGGCGCAATCAATGATATTTATAATCGATAAAATAATAATATAAAATGAAATATTTTTTTTAGATTTCACTTTACAATTTATTTATTAATTTATTTTATATGCTAATTTAATTTAATGTTAATTAAAATATTTTAACATTTAAATCTTAAATAATTCACAAAAATAAGTCAAATAAGTATAATAAGACTAATAATAAATAATATTATAATAAAGATATAAATATATAACGTGATATTATTATTAGTCTTTATATTGGGTATTACAAGATGTGATAAAATAATTTACACAACTTAATTAAATTTTATTTTTAATAAAAATTAGGAAAACTTCTGAAAAAATGATATTTATAAGGGAATATATTGCGATTATGAGGAAATTCTCAGATCATTTCTAATTTTAAAATCATATTTATCATAATTATATTAAGTTGAACTTTCTATTTTTAACTTTTAAGTATATTATTTTTTTAAGAAATTTTAATATAATAATAATTATAATAAGAATATTTATAATTGTTAGGGTAATTTAAATTTACTTAGAGGTTTTTATCTTACATAAAAATTGATAAAAATTGATCACAACAAATAACAAATTGATTGTTTTAATTAGTTTTTTCGGAGTCTCCACATTATTGAGAAACTTGAAAAACAAATTATGGATTATGAAATGTAAATTTGGGAATTAAAAGAATTTAGACGAAAACCTTTTGAAAAAAATTTATATAAACAGATTTGAATTCAGATATCAACTGTTTTATTGATTTTCAATGTTTTTAAGTGTAAGTCGGTTGATAAATGTTTGTCATATGTTCTATTATTATCCGATAATATTGAAAGAAACTTCCGTAAATGTAAACAAATAATAAAGAACACAGAAAAAGTCTATTAACAGAAAATATAGGTAAACATTTATCAATGTATTTCAATAAATAAATATTTTTTTTTCGAATTATCTTTTATAGTTATCAGTTTATATACATTAAAATGTATCTCTTAATAAATCGTTATACTCCTTAAAAATTTTAAAAAGAACCATAAAAATACCTGGTAATAACGAGATTTTACAAAAAACCCGTTAAAAATTCAATCCCTAATAATAATATGGTGACTTATTATTATTATTATTATTATTATTATTATTATTATTATTATTATTATTATTATTATTATTATTATTATTAT
>JBBMKC010231168.1:0-11513 GCA_037834085.1 Bipalium vagum | reverse complement strand
AATCACTTTCAAAGAAATTTAATTAAATATTTCAAAAAAAATTTTCAATTTTTATTAAGAATTACATTTTAAGGGGTATCAAAAATTTTGCTCACTAGTATATTATGTTATATAAATACCACTAAAGATATACACTATAGTATATATGTTTCATTTCTTGTATCAGTAACGAAAACGGCTTATATAAAACAATGCCATAATAAGATACAAAGAGATGTCCAGCTTAGACTAGAAAATGTCTATCTGGCTGATTACTGCAAACTTTTCTATGAGTCTTAATCTTAATGCTTCCTTCATTTGAGACTTAAATACATTAATATATTCTATCGTTAGTGCTCTCCTTTTATCACCGTTTCTTAATTTATGATATATACTGTTAATATCAAGGGGCTTACTATCAATAAGATAAGATATTTTTCGAAACAATTTATTAAATGATAAAACAACAAAGATTCTAACAAATTCTCTTCTTTAATTTTAAGAATAAGTTAACTAAGAAAAATTCCCATTTGCACATATGTAACGGACTAGGTGGCTAGCTAAGCTGTTAAAAGAGGTTTATATTTGGGCTCATAAACTCCCTCGAAACAATCAGATTAACAAAATAAGACACAAATACAAGGTTAGAAATCTAATTCACAATCAATCAAAACATTCAAAAACACAAAAAGTTATTTAATTAATAAAATATCTTCTTGACTTTACGATAGTCGAATAAGTCCTGATATCAAAATGCGTATTATGTCGCCTAGAGCGAAGAAGAATCGAATTAGCTAGAGAAAAATAAAAAAAGAATAAAAGAGAATATGAAAAGTTAGTGATGAGAAGAATTTCCTTCTGTCACTAAGTACATGTTAATTAATTATTTATTTTATTTAAAACTATCTGTTAAACACTTTTAGAATTAATACAAATTTCTTATCTGTTACTTATCTATTATTTATCTATTATTATCTATTACTACTTATCTATTATTACCAGCTATGGAACAACTATTGATTTCACCAAACCTATTTGTCTTCAGTTATATTCGTCTGAAGACGAATGAAGTCCACATGGTTGATTGATTGACTATCATTAAAAGTTAACTAAGAATACGTACTTTGGTCAGAGAAGGATATTTTTCCGAAATGCCTATGTGCTCTGGTCACTATCAACTCTTGTGTAAGATTAATACGATTACCGTAAAGATAATCCGGAGATTATGATATGTTATGTCAAGAAACTGAAACAATTGGTTACGTAAGGGTGTTATTTCTCTGAAAGAAAAATCAGGTTTTATATAAAACACAATTAACAGATAATGCGAGATATAATCACCACCAACATGCGATGTTGATTATAAACGTGAGACTATCGGATAATTCACACTTTTCAGATGAAGAGGATAAGAAAACCAGAAATATAGGATGTGCTGTGCTAAATAATTCACCAATGTTAAGTGCTCATATTACATTTACCAATGATTGAAACTACAAAAACTATCGGAATTTGAAAGAGGTCGGGTGAAGTCTTCACGAGTTGCATAAATTTCAAAAAATTGAAACATCAACGAATGTTCAGAAAAACAATCATCGAGCTGTTAGAAACAGATTAAGTCTCATTAAAATATTGAAAGTGAAACCCTACTTGAAAAATTCTCAAATAAGTCTTATTTATACTTTTACTTTGCGTACATCTCCAGAACCTTAAATCTTTTCTCGAGGTTGGCATGTCTTCTTAATTCTCTTAATAAACTTTTTTTTTATAATAAATCCAAATAATAATTCTCAAGGTTGAACTTTTGATGAATAAATATAAAACTACTGTTAAAAAGAAACGTTATAATCGTAACATTGGTCACTACGACTATATTTTAAATATATCAACAATTATCAAATGAATGGGAAACGAAAATCCAAATCAAACCGAATTTTATTGACTTGATTTAACCAGTTTCCAAAACAAGATTTTAAAGTCGACAACTGAGACTATTTAAAATATGTGAAGCTTTAAATCATTAACCTTCAGTACATTACCGGATACCCTTATTTATATGACATCTAACTATTCAACCTGGAATCGTTCTCTACAGAAATGCAAATATTTCATTATTATCTACAACTAATATTATTGCAAATTCATCCTTTGTCATTACCAATAAATACTATTGATAATTATTAATATCAAATTTATTTCATCATTGATTCAGAGCACAGAGAATAAAAAACTGAAATCGTATAATTGGAAAACAAATTAACTGCCGCGTTGTCACAATTGGTAATAATAATATTCTGATTGTGTCAAAATCAAAGCTCAAGAGAAACATTATAGCAAATAAGAAACAGATTTTTGGTTTGCAGCCAACCAACACTCTAAGAGTTATACAAAACAGTAGTAGTAATAATAATAAAATTTATGTGCGAATATTATTCGCTCATAAATGACAGAAAATCGATTCATCCCAAACTCAAATTCATCCACAGAAAGTAGGCTGAGAGCTCGACAAACTAAAAATCTTCGGCACAAGTGGTAACCAATTTTCCGTTGACGATTTTCGTTTTGAACTGTTCCGGTAGAGCCATTTCGGTCTGGTTTTCAAATTGGAAATGATAATAATTAATTATAACCTGATATATAGAAAAAGAACAGGAGAGAAGGAAATAAGGAAGATGTCAGATGTAAAATTGCAGGGAAGAGAGAAAAAGTAGAAAAAGAATTGTTTAAAAAATGATTATGACACAGAAGTAAACGGAGAAGCAAAGAATTTAAGAATAAAAAGAAAGAGATAAAGAAAGAACATCGAAAATAAAAGAAGAGATAAAGCAAGAAAATAGAATCGAAAAAGGACAAAAGTTCATTGAAATCCGTGATGGGATGAGAAAGGAAAGTAAGAAAAAAAGGATCGAAAAAGATTCAAAAATCAAACCATTTCTCCATTGTCGCTTGGTATTAGCACGTTCATTTCGGATGATTTAGCCGACACAATTTCTGCTCCAATTGATTGTTTGCTCAAGTAAATCTGCGCTCCGTCGGTTTTGTCAATATTGACGGTGGGAACAATGCCCAGAGTCTGGAAAGTATCAGAATCTCAAATTGAACAAAAAAACTAATAGAGTGAAAAGGAACTCAGAGAAAGAGTGTTAAAAGAGATACAGAGTAGTCACATACCTGAACCTGAACACTTTTGCAATTGACAATGTCCAGTCCAGAAATTAGTTCATCAAAAACGAGTGCCGTTTTTTGGCAGTTGTCTGTAACGAAAAAAAAGAAAATAACAATGGTGAAATTGGAAAAGAAGAGAAGAAGCAAGTTGATGAGCTAAAAATTTGAGATAAAGAATTTCGTGGTCGAAGTATAGCCAACCAATTCGTGACTTTCATATATCTCCAATGAAATTTTATTATTAAATTTTTTATTTGGATATGTTTGATATTACTTTTGAAACTTTCTCCTCTGAGACCGAGTTTAATTTTTTCTATAATTACTTTTTAAATAACCCTGTGTAATTTCCGTTTTTCAAAATTTAATTATTAACCCGATCTTATGGGTTGACAATATTACTTGTTTGCTGTTCGACGTTTCAAATATCTGAATAAGGTTCTAAAATATTTTTTTAAAAAATATGTATTTTTACTTTCTATAATTAATAATAATAATAATAATTTCCACTTACCCATGACGATGGAATTGATTTTGCCTTTGACGGTAATGACACTGTTGTCGCACTTGAAGACGTAAATCGAGTGACGAAGAGCCGTGTCGGAAACGACGATATTTTTGTTACCATGGTGATATTGCTGTGGAAAAATTGAGAAAAAGAATAAAAATGTATTATGAAATAATGGAAAAACAAAGAGAGAGAAACAGAATGCGGAAGAAATAAAGAGGGGAGAAAGAAATTAGGATTAATTAAAGACAAAGAAAACTGGAATGAGTAAACTTCAGGAAAATAATCAAAAATGAGAAGAGGGAAAAATATGAATAGACTAAGGAGAAGATTGAAAAAGTCAAAAGAAGAGAAAATCACACAGAAATAGCAAAAAGTAAGAGAGAGAGAGAGAGTGTACTCACAACGATCCATTTGTTTCCATCCAATTTCGTTTCAGCCGGCTTCACGTCCCCAACGGCTCCTGCTGTCGTTGGTTTCTGTTTCGATCCCGTTGTCGTTGTGGTTGTGGGTTTGTCTGGCACGGTGGAGCCGAGTCTCAGATTGGGGTTCTTGTGTGTTTTCATATCGTCCGTGACCTTCTTCAAACCGCTCGTCACCGCCGTGCCTTTGTTAATTTCCGAGAAGAGCGCCGCCTGAGCGTCCGCTGAAGAGGAGCCACAACTCTAAAGAAAAACGCGAATTGAGACAAGTCACACCCCTGACAGGGAACAATTTTGATTAATATCTGTATTTTTCACCTTTAAAAACTCGATAATAAAAATAAAACTAATGTGAAAAAAGTTGACTCCTGGTTAATATATCAAAGTAAAAGTAAAATGTAATAGAAAGATTTACAGCATGCAGTTAACAATCAATATAAAGGTAATATAATGAAATAGAATTACTAAGTGAGAATGATAAGGAAGATAATATAAAATATTAATATTATTTGGTTGTCCCAAACGTTACTGGGCTTTTATGTTTATTTTTATTTAATATTTAAACATTTTGAAAAAAAGAACTACAGATTTTTTTTCTGGTTCCAAATTTTGTTGTTTTCATTTTTTATTTATTTATTTTATTTTTATTGTTTTTATTTATTCATTTTGAGAAATTAAAAATTTTGTAACGTTAAAATAACTTTTTTTTATATTTGTCGTGCCAGATGAAAAGGCAAAAATGGGAAATTAGGGACCGATTACCGTACGAGTATCAATTGAACAAATCAGCGTCCAGAGCATCAGGAAACACAAATAAGGCATCGGGCTCTGACTGTCATGACTCTCCCATGAAGTTAGGAGCAGCCCAATTCTCTGTTCAAAAATACTCCTGTCAAAATGCATCCAGTTCAGGCAATCTAAAAGGTCATTGGCTAACAGGACTGGGCAGTCAAAATCCTCAATACAACGGCATTTGCAAACAAAAAATTTCAAATGCAGAGTCGGAAGAAAGATTCTCATGATTTGACAAAAGTTCAAAGGCAAATCAGAGTCCAAACTTGTAAACTTTGTTATTCAAAACGAAACCAAATTTTAACATGTTATGAGTCTTGGATTATCTGAGATAACCGCCGACCAGATAATCAATGGCTCCCCCCTCCGACGAGGCTGTTGATCCTACTGCAGAACGGGTTCACTCTCGATACCAACTCTGCGTCTGGTGGTGCGCGTCCAAGGCGTTGTACACCGGGAACTTCTCCCACGCAGTCAAACCATCAATGCAAATGTCTTTCAAGCCCAGATAGCCCGAGCACGTAGCCAGCTTCTTTGTTCTACTTTTACAAAGTCTATTTCCTTCACCAACATTTGACCAGACTCAACACGGCCACAAAAAGTCAACACTCCAAAAAATTGAGATATTGGTACGGGAATTGCCTTGCCATCTTACTTCACTTTTCTGACGTGCTCCCATCCCATCCCACTACCGTATGTTTGGACCTTAACAAATTAATTCTTCTTACGGGATTAGAAAGGCCAATGCTTTGAAGAAGACAAAGATTTCACGAGTGCACGACAGAAAACGAGACAACTGGTTCATAAAGGAGGGGCTTGAAAATGGCCTTTTTGTGAAAGAATACCGTGAAGAGACAGTGGACATTATTTTGCTTAAAAAATTATGTATTACTGAGATTTAACCAATAATACTAATTATTTCAAACACGCAGGAACTTTTGGGACAACATAATCTGATAATAAAATATTAAAAATATTAAGTAATAATAACCAATGAAATTAATAAAAAAAATACAAATAGAAAAAATATAATAAAAATATAACTATTAACAATTAATATAATAATAAAACAATTAAAATAAAGTACCACTATTATTATTATTTATTATTATCATGATTCTTACCGTCGGTTTAGGAGCCATTGCCGGAGGAGGTGGTGGTGGAGGTGCTCCTGCTGCTGTTGGTGGCGGTGGAGCGGAGGACTTTTGAGTCGTTCCCGACCAAACCAGTCCCGTTGTAAAGTGTTTTTTGACAAACGACTGCAGTTCGCTGAAAATTGCAATCCAAGCTTTTGTCCAGTCGACGTGGACGGTGCTCCTGAGATAATGAGATTTGTGTGTAAATAAAGAAAATGAAATATATATTTTAATTAATATGATGGGAAAAAACAGAAAATACAAAGGAAATTAACAGAAACGAAAAAAGAATGAGGAAGAAGTGACGTTGTCGAAGAAAAATGGAAAAATGTTTGGATGACAGAGGAATTGTGAAAGTAAGAGAGTGAAAAGGACACACTGAGAGAGAAGGGGGAATAATAAAAGATTTACTTGTCTTTGAAATCCTTGATGACGCGATTCGTGTAAAACTGGCTGGCATCTTGCATTTCCTTGATGAACGGACATGGCGCCGGAGACTGAAAAAAAATGGAGAATAAGAAGCATGTAAAAGAAAGATCGAGGAAAATGCAAAACTCACTATAGCGACCCAGCCTAAAACAGGAATGCCTTCACTGACGGCACTCAAATGATTGAAGAATTCACTGCGACGATTCGATTCTCGGAAGTTCTGAAACCGGAAAGAAAAAGAAAGATGAAGACGGTTGATATACGTAACTCAGGCTGAAATGCCACTCACCGTCACGCTGGCAATTCCGTCGGAAGTAGGTTTTAAGAGGGCCTGTAAAGCGGAATCTGTGGAGGGTTTGGCACTGGTGGACGCCGTTTTGAGCAATTCGAGTTGAGCGGTGAACGCTTTCTGGACCAGAACTCCCTAGAAGTGAGAAGAACACAATTGATAAATGAGAAAAGAACTCATTCCATAAATACAAGAAAATAATCATTTTTTTGTTCAATTCTATCGATTTACCTTGTCGGATATTTCAAAAATATTGATTTATTATTATTATTATTAATATTATCGAATATTATCATTATTTTCAAACATGACACGGCACAGACGGAAATCGATCTGGTTTTATCAATAAATAAATTGGTATTTAAAACTCAGACAGCAGTTGAACCGGTAGACATGCACGTTAAGTCAATGTTCATTCACATTTCAATGACATTGACCTGTGTTTGATTTGCACATCGACATAATCGGATAATCAATCGATCAGAGAAACGAGATGATCGATTTTATTGATCGATCGACGACTGACTGCATGTCTGCTGTCGTTATGTAACCATGAAAACCAAGGCTACCAGTGTATGCAGAGTGCATCACGTAATCTCCACCATCAGATGACTAGAGATCACGAGTAGACATGAGCACTGAGAATGAAATAATCATAATAGATGATGACACACAAAATGGATATTCACATTTTACGAACACGACAGAGAGCCTCGTGGAACGTTGGATGTCCGAAGGTGTGCCGACAGCTAGGTGTGTAAGTTTCCACTTCGCAGGGAAAGAGGAAAGGGGGGCGTTAAACGTAGCCTTAACTCGTTTTCACACTATCGCTAGCACGGCAAGGATAATTTCACACGTAGACAAAACCACACAAATCTTTGTCCTGATAGCAAAACTGGGTGGAGTGTTCCCGTGACTGAAAGAAAGAGAAATTAAAAAAATGTGTCATGCGTATGTGTGTACATGCTGTTATGATGGTGAGGCCGTTTTTTCGCATTGAGCCATGAGTGTGTGGATACGTGCCGATGTCGATGAGCTGTGAAATTTAGGTCGAAAACATAGGATAACATTCCAAAATATAAAAGTCTCGTGTCAATAAATTATGTAATCGAAAAGTATTTTATGACAGCAACAAAAAAAATTGATATTAATAATAATAATAATAATGCCAAAATAATTCAATAATAATAATCATAAATAATTTTATGATAAACTAATCCGTAATAAAATATATTGTAAAACTAATAAATGATAATGGTAGTCAATAAATAATAATAATAAATTGATAATAGCAATTACTTAATAATGATTAATGAAGAACGTCAATAAAATTATTAATCATCAATTTTAATCCATTCTAATAATAATAATAATAGACGACGTTTAACAATTCAGTAATCACTGATAACAAAAATGCAGAATAAGTCACAATAATAATAATTTATAAATTAAAAATAAAATTTTTAAATATCGATTCCAATAATATTTTTAAGATAATGAAAATTACAGTAAACACAATAAAAATTAATAATATTTACTAACCATAATAATAATAAATGGTAATAACTTAAAAATATTAATAAAATAAATCAAAATGATCAATATTAATGAAAAATTGATACTCACATGTGTTTTGACGTCCGCACCAATTTTGTCACAAAGATGAAGAAAGTTGGCCAATGGCCCTTGGAGTAGGGCTTCGAATTCCGAAATGGTCAATGGTTTGGCTGGGGAAAAAATTATTTAAATAACATTATTTTTTTTAATATATTATTAAATAATAATAATAATCAATAATAAAAATAATAATCGATAATAATATTATTATTCCCGTAATCTCTCACAGTTCCCTTACTTTTAGAGCTCGATTTCATGTTTCCTCCGTCAACAGTCGCTTGGTGTACGGTCAGTGAGGGCAAATTTTCCAACTTACAGGCAACGGATTCCAATCGTTTAACAATTTTCTCTAATTCAATATTGGACATCTGAAAAATAAAAATCAACTGTGAACAATGCAACTCCCTCGTTATAATGCAAAGCGTGTCTCCTAAAAGGAAATATACTACAGTGTCAAGGAAGAGGAAAGAGAACTGATAGCAAAGAGATTAGAAAGCGAAATATGCCGTCGTTAATGGCGAGCCACAAACTTTAACTTACAAACAACGTTTGAAACTGTTAGTGCTGACCGGTAATGTTCGATCAGATATTGAATCAGATGTTATGGATCAGGTAGTCAAAAGATAATCTTACCTTTATTTCCTTTTTCAGAAAATTCAAATCGAATTCAAAATTAATAAAATTGGTACAGTAAAACAAAAACAAATATATGATTGTTTTAGTTTTTTCATAAAAAAATATTATTATGAAGTTTTTAATTTTTTTATAATTAGGTAGAGATTAATTTTTTAGGTTAAGTTTCCTTATCACAAATATATTTTAAATCATTAAAAATGATTTACCTATTGCAACTTAAATATTTTAATCAATTAACTTTTTTGGAAACCCTACATCTAAATCTTTTTAAAAAGTTTTAAAAAGAAGTTAAAAATGATTCAACACTTAATTAAATAATAGGATCAATGTTGGTTTATAGAGGGAAATGTATTTAAATTAAAAAATATTTCATTTATTAAAAATTTTATTTTTAGTTAATTTTAAATAATGCAGTTAATCATTTAATCAACTTTTAAATCCCATAAAGCTATACAGTTGTACAAGCACTTCTCGGATCCATTTAATCTTGATAGTAAGCCAGCTAGTCATTCAGTAATACACGAATTGATGTCTCAGTGACCAAACTTTCTTCAAACCACAACAATGTTGACAAGGAATAAATTGTTTACGTGTATCCATCGAAAGGATTTTTTAATTCTTCAGAACAGACCGTCCTTCTCCCTTTCTAGTAATCCAAAACATGCATCTTTGAGACTTTTACTCAATATCACTCACTTTCATAAACACTAACTTTAATGCTACCAGTTTCAGGTATCATTATAAACAGAGGGCCGGTATTTGCTGTAGTCAACTGACCAAAAGTATATTATTCTATATGTTATTTTAGTTTTTGATTTTATTACTTTTTTGCTATTAATTAATTAACAATTATTTTATTATTATTAGAATATTGTGTTATATTATAAAATTCTCTTAAAATTAAAAGTCGATGACAATGAGGAGCACGTAGGGGCATTGCTTTGATTTTTAAATGTTGTTTTAGTGGTTGTTCAGATACTGCAATCTTCTCTGATAACACTCGCAAGTGTCAAGTTGTCTTCTCACTGAAATCAAAAGATTTTTTAATGTAACATTTTCGAGGGTCAGTCAAAAATTGACCTGACAACACATTTTATTAAAAAATTTATTCACATTTGAGTGTTAATGCCAATTTTTAACACAATCCCCTCCACGTTCAATGCACATACATCACCACTTAATTAGAGCCTGGAATCCATGGCAGAAGAAATATTTTGCTTGACTGCGAATCCACTGATGCACTGCTTTTCTGAGCTCTAAAGGTGAATCGAACTCTCCTCCTAGTGTCTCCTTTAGTGGACCAAATGGATGAAAATCACAAGGGGTGAGGTCTGTTTTCACATAAAATGTGATCAATTTTGGAAATTTTCTCTGGTGTTTCAGCTGAATTGGATCTCTCAGATCGGAGTGCATTGCTCAGATGTGTTAATCCGCTTTGGAACTTCTTATGTCATTCATATACCTGTTGAACAGGCATCCACACACTTGGAAAACATTATGAAATGAATATTAGCAGGAATTTTGCCTTCACTACCTAAAAATCGAATCATTGCACACATCTCTTCTTGGTGCATTCTGTTAGAGATACCGCCATAATTTTAATACGATTATTAAAACAAATGCGAATATGAATCATGGATATGAGTTTTTTATTTATTGTTAATGTATTTACTTATAAAATAAAAGGTATATTAAATCTTTACAAAATTTGTTTTATTTTTACAGGTAATTTAAGTTTAATTTTTGACTGACCTATCTTGGTTTCAAAATCTGTTGAGTTTGTCAAAGCCACGACTACTAAGGATTAATAATAATAATCAAGGGTCTATAATAATAATAATAATAATAATAATAATAATAATAATAATAATAATAATAATAATAATAAACTAATTAATTATTGATGATAATAATTTTAAAACTTGTAGAAATAACAAATTATCTCGTCGCGTATGTAATAATTAATTATTAATAGAAATGATTATGTACCAAAAGATAATTGTAACATAATTTAGGAAAATTTTGGCTATCGGAGGAAATAGGCTTTTAAAGGTAGCGATTGGAGGTCGCTGGCCAATCACTACTTCTATAGAAGACGAGAATTTCAGTTGAGAAATTCGCCGAGACATTTTTTTATATTGTATACGACAGCTTATTGAAGAGACTTATCTTCAGAAGAAGAGTTCAACATGGAAGATTTAGAATTTGGATGAAGAGTTTCTCATTCAAAAGAATTGAATATTTGAGATTTTAGCGTAAAATTGATTATTTTAGATATTTATTCTCACTTTATTAAACAATATTCCACAGGATTTTTTCATGGGTCCCGTCAAGTTCGTGAATCCATAGTTGTCCAAAAGGGCGTAGAGCACGACCCGGGAATCCGTTGACCGCTCCGGTGAGACAGATCGTTTTGCTTAGTATTTAAATCTAAAATTCCTGACTGTATTAACATTTTAACTTGATTTTATTATTATTATTATTCTTATTATTATTATTATTATTATTATTATTATTATTATTATTATTATTATTATTATTAT
>JBBMKC010231158.1:0-11515 GCA_037834085.1 Bipalium vagum | reverse complement strand
CAAAAACGCTCATTTTTTATGAGACACCCTAATATATAATTATGAAAATTAAATAATAACTAATTTCCTAACTACTTTTATTTATACTTATAATTATTTATCTTATTTAATAAATTATAACTATTTATTATTTATAAAAATAGCATAATTTCATTAAAATGTAATATATTAAATATAAGTAATAAATAATTAATATGCAATACTTTTGTAGAAAAAAATAATCCTTCAAATTTTCTACTTGAGAGGATTATCAAAATCTTTTTCATATCTCAAATTGTTTATAATTTGCTCAAAATGGATAGGTCGAAAAATGTTTTATAATTTTTGTTAAAAGTTTTGTCTATATATATGATAACATTAATTATAAAATATAAAAGTAAAATAATAATTATTATTATAATAATAAAAATAAAATATAAAATAATAAAATAATAATAATAGTATTAATAATAAAATAATAATAATAATTATTATAAAATAATAAATTTAAAAATAAAAAATACCACTAAATATTAAAATAATAATAATCTTAATAATAATAGTAATAAAATTACTCCTAATAAAAACAATAATACTTAAATATTTTTCTACCTAAAGGAGAACCCCATGTTGGTTTTCAACAATATTTTTGCTTATTTTGTCAATAAAGAAATACTGGTTTCGCAAATAAATGACACCGTGCTGTTTCAATTTCTTGTTTTAATAATTTTATTTTATTTTATTTACCACCAGAAATGGTAAGGCAATCAAAAATTAATAAAATGCCAGTCCTATCTTGCCAAAATACCCTTAACGTAATTCATTTCTTATCTAAATAATTATTTGACAAAAATAGGAAGATTTCTCTGTTCTAAATAATTTTCTAAAATGGAGAAAATATAATTAGTGCTGAAAATTGAATCTTGCCTTGTTCCAGTTGACGTAAGATGTTTTGAAGATTAAAATTTTAAAAAGAGCTTAACAAAATATGCAATTATCTGAAATCTTCTTTCAATTACTTTTTATCTTTGATTATACTTACTTTGAAAATGACATCGTTTTGCATTTAGGACTCATTTTCTTTTCGAGAGTGGTTCATAAAATATTTATTGCAGTTTCTATTCAATCACATCTGTTGCAAAATCTTACTTATATCACTTGCACGTCTTTCCTTATCGATGAACAAACTTAGACGACATTATTTATATAAAATGTCGATCAATATAATAGCCATAATGTCACTATAAATTTTATTAGAATATTTACCATAGACTTTGAAAGATTGTGTTATTGTTATTAAGATAGAAATGTATGTTTTTAAGACTAAGTTGACTTGAGATCTATTTGCATCATCTATGTATTTTGTCAATTGAATGTAAATGATTTACTATTGTTACGTGGCTGAATTCGAACCAATCAGCGAGTTCTTAAGTAGTTTTACCAGAATCTGGTTTAATGAGTTCTTTTAAGTCATTATCGTCTATCATTTGAGAATATAATCCATGCTGTCCATCTTTCAGATGTACATTTCTATATTTGAAATTATTGAAACCATCTCCATGATTGACTATTACTAAGACCAATATTCCCAAAAACATCGTATATTGTTCGTTATGAGTCTGTGACAGGCTTTCCTTGTGTGAAATTACACCACATACGAATTTTGTATTTTTACTCATTCATATTTTTAAACTTATTTTCCAACTTAAGATGAATAAAATTAAAATATAATAAAATACTTATAATGGCACAAATATACATAATAAAATTTAAAAAGCGCGGTTTTTTGGTAGTTTGTGCAATAATGAATTTACTCATTAAAACATAAATTTCTAAGTTAACAAGCTAATAAATTCAGTGGTCTAATTGAACACACAAAATTATAAAGTGAACAAAAGAAATTTCTTTAACATTGCATATTTATATTTAAATGGGTTTCATATTAGGTCTACAAGTTGAAAAGGTGCCTATTTCAGTTATGACTATAATTTAAAAGATTAATAAAATATAGATATATTTAGACTAGTTATTTATACAAATTATTCTGAGAAATAATCTTCATCATTGTTTATAAATTTTAGCCATTTTCAATCAGTTGGTGAATTCCGGTCCGGACAAAAGATGGCGATTTTGAATTATTGCAACTTATCAAGGATTTTTGGACATCATCAAGGGTTTTGAAATGCTCGTCAGCCAAGTGATGTTGACGAGACATGAACAAATAATAATTTGATGGCGCTATGTATCACAGGAAAATTTCTCACCGGATATGGTTAAGATGCAAAAACCGTGCCTTTTTAAAATTACTCAACTCTCCATCACTTCCTGAAAAAGCTTCTCTGAATCTATGTTGTATGTGTATATCCCTGGCTTTCAATGTTATCATATATTTTACTTAACGCTATTTTTTATGAATACGACTTATTTTTCATCCAGTTTTCAATTTCCTGCAGAATATCGATCATTTGTAGGATTGTAAGTGACTTTTCCATATTATTTAATACGAAATCATAAATAGCTTTATAAAACTTTAATGTTAAAACAACTTTTAAATCTTAACAACTAATATTAATTAAGCAAATCGTAATATAAATAAAGTTACATGTTGTTGATTATATCAAATATATTTTAAGACTAAAATAATTAAATATAGCGGCGGTTACTAAATCTAACGTTCACTGTAATAGGATTAAATTTAATTTAATTCATAAATGTTTCTTTCAATTGATTTAATCGTGAAACAAATATATGTCTAAAGTTATTGTTAAATTTCATTTTCGACAATCCTTACATTATAAATTCAATTTTTAAACTCATCGGAACATGACATGTGATTCTTAATATAAAAATCCCTCTAAAAATATCAATCAGAGGTGATTTACAAAATTCAAATCCGGAAACGTAGCTGTTAAAATTGGATGTTCTTTCACATCCACTAGATTCACCTGACTTGACGCTGTCAGACTTTCAGTTGCTTTTTTAACTGCAAAATCATTTGTCAGAATTGCGTTTTATCACAGAAAAGCTGAAAAATGATATCTTGGTGATGTTTTGATTCAAAGCGACCAGAATTGTATCCCTAAGGTATCATGGAATTGTTGCAGGGTGGGTACATTTATTGAAAGTGAATGAAATTATATAGTTGATTAATTGTTATTTTTCTAGGTAAATTTTTGCTTTTTATTGATTCGATTCATGCATATTAAAAACCGTGACTACTTATTACTAGACCTAATAAACCTGTGTAATAATTAGATCAGCTCTTAATCTACTCAAAATTATTAATTAATTCTCATTAAAATTGAAATAATGCTCAAGAAAATAATATAATAATATAATGATAAACATTATCTTCAAGTGTAATAATTTCACATGTTAGTGTTCAATTATTTTTGCATTGATAATTCTCACAAAATTTTATTGATTGAAATTTGTTAAAACAAAAATTTCTTTTTCCATAATAATCTTAAGAGTTACTTTATATTTTCTTTTAGAAAAATATTTTCAAGCAAATAAATTTCTCAGATGTCCTAACATGTTATTCTATTAACCTATGAAATATATATATATATTATTGTTGAAGGGATAATTTTACCAATGATTGGAATATTATAATTAGCGCAATTTATTTATATAATAACAATATTGACTGTCAAAACCTGAAGAGTTTATTAAAATTATAAATATAATTTTTATATATTTACATGTGTAACTGTAACACTGTCACTTTGATGTTCATAGTTTCTTTAATGAATTTCAGTTGACTGAGTACATTTCAAGTTAACTGAAGAACAAGAATATACATGGTAAGACTAAAACGACTTAGACTCTACCAGAAATATTAGCTACTTAAATAAAACTTTGCTCGTAAAATAATAATCATATATAAATATGAAATATTTGATTGGTTTAAAAATTCTCAATTTTGTTTTTGCACTGATTTAGATTATTTTAAAAAAGATTCGAAAATTTAACATTTTGCTCTGTGATCCGTTTTTACTTTTCAATGAATCTGGCAAGAAAGATATTGATAATCAATTTCAAAAGGTATACGGTGAAAAAGAGCCCCACCAGAGGCCTCTATTTAAAACTGAATTCTAAAATTCTCATCTGGCCGATTAGTGAAGTAATTACTAAAGAATTGAACGATATTGTGGCAAATGAACAAAAAATTATCAAACGCCGCAATCAGAGAGACTAAATGTATGCAAAAGAACTGCCCAATTGCTTCCAGTTCAAATGGGAAATTGAAAGTTAATATGTGTTATACTTAATTATTAGGCTAGTGTAGATTTTAATAGCTGCAATGATGGCTAGACCAAAAAGAAATGTTTGTCTTCTAAATGCAGTCGGAAAAATTTTTTATTTGAAAATATTAATTACAGACGAGACACCATTTAGTCTCTACCTTTCTTTCTGTAAAAGGGACTCATAGAAATGTGTTTTTGAAAATGGAAATCCATCCAAGGTCTATGAATTTTGCATTGTACAGTAAATTTGTCATGTTGATCGTCTTTTGGGATAAAAAGTTTAACTTAAAGTTAGATTTTACTGACGTAATTCTAAGTTTCAATTATTACAGTAGTCTCTTACTTGAAACCCGAAGCTTTCGGTGAAAGTTAACGCATCCAGGAGCTTCATTTATTCCATGATAACGTCCATATTCACAGACCCAAGAAAACATAACACCTTAACAAAAATTTTGCTTGTGCCATTAGGTCATTCTCAATACAGTCCGGATCTTGTACCAAGTTATTTTTACTTGATCAAGAATCTGAAGATACATATACGAAGACATAATTTTGATTCAAAGAATGATTTAAGGAATAATTTTACGAAATTCCTCGTGAAGAAAAATCAAAATTTCTTTGAAATGGACTTCAATAGAATGTTCACCCGTTAAAGAAAGTCTATCAATGCAGACGGTGGTTTTTTTGATAATTGAGACCTAAAGTGCATACGTATTATTAAAAAAAATTAATTTAAAGAGTTTTCTTCATTATTTCTGTCAGAGATAGAAATTAAGTAGTACTTTTTAGCCTTACCATGTATTTCAAAAATATTTTAAACTTTTTTCTCAGCTGAGAAGAGTTTAACATTTAATATATAAATTATATATATACATTTTCATAACACAACATTTGTTCGTTTAAATTATCAAAGAAAATGTATTTTATTTTAAGATATCTTAAATTATATTTTGAAATTGGACCATTAATGTTTGGTGTAGTAATTTTTAATTTATTAATGGATCACCTTCAACATTTACCTGAACATATATTAATGATTACAAATAACATACACTTTCTATTTAAATATTTAATTTTTAAACCCCTACTGGACGCACTCTAAACCTTTTTAAATATTGGGTCGGTGAATATATTCGTAGAGTTTTTGTGTTTGTTTTAATATTATAGCAAGTAGTACTTTTTTGGTAATCTAAATAAACTATTTGAAAGATATTATGTTGCTCCACAAAACTATTATTGGTGATTCTACAGCACAGAAAATCAAAAATGTGAAGTTGACCTCAGCATCACAATACACAAATGAAGAAAAACTCAAATCAAAAATTTAGATAAATTGATTGAATATATACTTTGATCATATACTTTTCATAAAGTCTTTCTACTTTGATCGAATTTTTTATATTGTACAATACTATTTTTAGAAAACTGAAGTCTTTTTTTTATAAAATATCTGTTATATTATTTTGAAAGAAAAAACCTCCAGATATTTAGAAATCTTCAATAATTCCTCTAGTAATCTCAGACATCAACTTAATGTTTCTGGGTAGACGCAAGCCTTATCGACAATCTTTATTTTTTTAGTATAATGTTTAAACTACTTCGATAAAATATTTTTTAATTTACTTTCATAAATCTAAGTTCTTTTCTGACGTGATATATTTTCTTTTTAAAATTAGTAATAAAATTAATCAATAAAAATATATTTTAAAAACTAATTGTAATGGTAGTTTATTCTCAATTTTATTTATTTATTTTTATTATTAAAAATTATTTTTTTTATAATAGTATTGTTAAAAATGACAATATTTGATAATAATATTAATAGTAATAATTGTAAGAAGCTAAAAATATCTGAGTAACATATAACATTTTAAAATTTAATTTGGAGTATATTGAGTTAAAAGATTTTAATAATTAAAATGAAGTATAAATTAAATTTTTAATAAAAACAAGCATAAATTTTAAAGCATAAAATTTTCGAATTATATACGAAAATTTTATATGTAAAAAGTATTATATTTCATTATAATTTCATTTGTTTTAATAGCAAAATGAACAAATCAGAAGACTGAATTGAATTAATAAATTATTATGGAGTGTAATAATAATAATAAAAAAAAAATAATAATAATAATAAAATAAAATAAAAAAAAATAATCATTAAATTACTGTAGAAATTGTATTTCCTCTAATATTTATGTAATAAATAATAAAATATTTTTGTTCCAAGACCTGTCATTCTAAAATACCAATCTCTAATAACTATAATAATAATAATAATAATTATTATTGTTTAGAAAATTATATAGTAAATAAAATTTAATAATTCATATCTTAAGAAAATATTTAGATTTGAAATTGTCATTAAATTATTTCTAAGCTATTATTTCTATGCAGCTTCACCAGCAGCCAATGTCTCCACATTACTTTAATCGCTAAAAATAAATTTATCCTTTTAAATATTATTTATCTTTATACATTTACATATCATCAAGATAAAAATACAAATGGAGTAATAGAATTTAGGCTCAAAGATTTAGCTACCCAGAGTAGACTACGGAATAATATAAGTAATGTTATGCGATGGACAAAGCGATTTAGGACGCGCCCACGAGAAACAGAGAAATAGTCGCCCACAAAATTCATTTACATAACAAATTTGCAAATGTTTAAAATATGTCCTATGATTCCGCTCATTCAATGATTCACCGTTTGACAACAAAAAGTCTATTCTAATTGGTTTTTGAGATTTGAAAATAAGCATGGGTTAACCGAGGTCAACCATCAAAACAAACTGCAATATCAGACCGCTTAGGAAGGAAAACAATGCTCTGCGTCTGGTTAGACCAGGAAGGCGTGGTGTACCACGAACTTCTCAAACCAGATGAAAGTGTTAATTCTAAGAGATAACAAAATCAAATAGTCCAGCTGAATCAGTCTTTAATAGTTAAGCGTCCAGAATGGGTCAATAAACATGGCAAAGTAATTCTTCTATATGACAACACAAGGCCTCACACATCTAAAGCAGTTAAAAGCATGTTAAAAGATATGGAATGGGAACTACTCTCCCACCGCCGTATTTACCAGATCTTGCTCCTTCCGATTTTCACCTGTTCCATTCAATTGCACATGGAATTACTGAGCAGCACTTCAAAGATGTCCAAAATTGGGTCTCTGATTGATTCGTCACGAAACCAGAAAAGTTCTTTTTGAATGGCATCTATAAATTGACTGAAAGATGGAAAATATATCTGGATACCAATGGCCATTAACTTGAAAATATTCTTTTTTGTTTTTGTTTCAAAATTACCATTCGGCTTATTAAAAAAATCCGCATTATTTATTTGCACCCATAATATTTATAATTAAATATTAATAAATTAAATATCTATAATTTAATTTTTATTATTATTATTTTAGAAAATTTATGATAAAAAATAGCGCAATTTATAAAATTATTACTAAAATTATTTCACGAAGGCTATATGAAGAATAACTTTGTTTAAATGACACTTTAGTTGTTTAATAATACGTTTATTATATATTTTTCAATAGGTATTTTACTTTTTATGTTTATTTTTTTTATTTTATTTATATTTTGCAGAACTAATTTTTATTCCTATTTCCTACATATTTTCCACGAGACAGCAGATTATAATGATTAAAACCTCATTTAGGCCTAATTAAATGGAACAGTCTTCATTTAATAAATTTAATAATTTTTGATTTAGAAGATTAAAGGAAAATTAATTAATTAAGGATAATTTATATCAAATTTTATTTTTATTTTATAATTTTTTATACACATTTCTCTGTTTTATAAAATTTCGAGAAATTCTAAATAAAATTTTTTATCGATTTTAGCAAAAAATTATAAAAAAAGTTGAAAATATTTTTAAATATTTTTTATTTTAGCATTTCAAAACTAAAAAAGTCAAAAGTCTAATTTCACGTAATTATAAACAAAAAACTCCGAGTTTATTGATTAAAACAACACAAACATAATCAACTAACAAAAACTTTGAAACTATTATTATTATTGTTATTATATGGAGGGAATATTTTCCCATATTTTCCCATAATCCCTGTTTTATTTCGAAAATAATTAGAAAAATATGATTATTTTCAGTTTTGAGAAGAAATGCAGAATGATTAGAGTCCATTTCGTGCTTACCTATAAAAATAGAATAAAATAATTATGAAAAATAACATTGCTGCCACAGCAACGTACGCTGGCGTTGCGATAAATACATTTTATATAATTTATTTTCTAAATAATCCAAAATAAGTGAATTCGCATAAATTCATTAAACTCTCGCTAATTCCTTTTTGTTAATTAGTATGTCTACTATGGCTGATATAACGCTCTGCAGTCGTAAATATGATGATCCAAATTTAAATTGAAGTTCATTATGTTTACCCCGATCATTAATTAAAAGAAAAGATATTCTCATTTATTAAATATGGGGAATTGTGACTTGGAAAATATTGCCTTGAATTTCTCTTTGAGAGCCCAACATTCAGAAATCGCTGATTGAATTGAAAAATGAAATTCTTCTTCATTTTTTCCAATATTTTTTTCATATTATATTTCGTCAATTGTGAATATTAGAAATTTTTTTGGAATTCTCTGGCAATATATTCAAAGACATTCACTTTGTTTTGTACATCAATCATCCTAAGAATTCAATAATTAAAATTTTAATTATCAATGAATTAGTAGCTACTATAAATGAATTAATTATTATTTTTATTAATTATTAATTCATTAATAATTTTCCACTTTTTTTCTTATATTAAACTGGTAAATTTTAATAATATACTTAATGAATAAAATTTAATAATATATTTATTTATTTATTATTTAATTGGTTTTATAAATTTTACAATTTGCAATAAATTGAAACAGTTTTATTAATGATTATTTTTTCAGATCGATTTAATTTGACATTACAACAATCAACAATTAAATCAGATATTACATAATGTAATCAATTAAATCTAACACAACATATAAATTTGACATTAACAAATCAAAAATCATTGTCAATTAACACATTTATTATATACTAATTAATTTTAGTGCCCATTCAAACTCCTTAATTTTTTCTAAGTTATCCTTGCAATATGAAGTCTGGCATTGCTATGATGGAGGATAACATTTGTGATATTGAGAAGGACTTGATGTTTTTCTGCAATGGCTGCTTTCAATCTATCAAGCTGATCATAATAACGATAAGATCTCTGGTTTTATGTATTTCAAAGTGAAACACACAATGAATGTTTCACCAAACACAAAAGAGTTTTGAATCCATGGATATTTGTGTCAGAAACCTTTATGGGTTGTTTACCAGTGTAAAGTTATTATATACGTATACAACTAGTAAATCTGCTAATTTTGAATCTGTTGATAAAAATAATATTACTAGTGGTTACGTCTAAGATTAAAACTTTTGATAAGAAATCGATTATCCTTTATTGTACTTTTACATTTATTTGACTTAATCTATTTCTTTTTTTTATTTAATTCTGCTCAGCTTTTATGGATGTTATTTTTTCAATCAACCAAATACGGATGAATCACACATTTTAAGTTCACATAATTTTATAATTTTATAATATAGTTTTATAATAAGCAATCAGTTAATCTCTTAATTTCTTTCTTTGTCTTGGGAGAAATATGATAAAGAAATGTGAGAATTTCAAGGATAGTTCTCATAAATTGGAAGGTTCTAGTAGAAGACTATATAAATTAAAACCATACGACCTAACTGAAATACGATTATTGATAGACATAATCCAAAATAATAATT
Organism: Bipalium vagum; assembly: GCA_037834085.1. NCBI lineage: Eukaryota > Metazoa > Platyhelminthes > Tricladida > Geoplanidae > Bipalium > Bipalium vagum. The sequence goes on along the minus strand of JBBMKC010231158.1, from coordinate 1,473 downwards.
ATTCGATAAGATTAACGCCGGGAAATACTTAACGCAGAGGTTTTCTGGAAAAATATCAGTGATGGAAATAAGAACAATATACTTTGTCAAATCCTCGGTTCGCTGAAGGATCGTTTCACATTATCAATACTAGATTATTTTTAATAAATATATTATTATTATATATATAATATATTATATTATATAACAAAAATCTCATGAAAATTATTGATTATTTTCCCATTTTATATTAATATTTTATAAATATAACTTTTATTTTAGTTATAATTATTTATTATTTGATTTAGAATTATTTTGATATAATAATCATTTTCGATATTATTATAAAAATTTTTATAAATTTATTAATTAAAATATTATTTTTTCTGATTTTTAAATGTACCAATTATAAATAATGAATAAAAAAATTTTTAATAATATTTTATTTCATTCAGCTATTTAATTTAATTAGGAAGAACGAGTAAAATTATTTTTACATGATTCTAAATTAAATTAAATCAATTTTTACAAAAATTCTTACATTTGTTTTTTTCAATATTTCTTTTTCTTTAAGATCATACTTTATTTTTAATGACATTAGGAATTTATATCCTGTAAAATATTATCGATTAATTTCTATTTTGTTATTTTAAATTATATTTGCCAACTCTCAAAGAGGTGATATTGTTTATCACGATTAATAATTAATTTCAATCTTTTCAGAAAAATCCATGTAAAATTTTATTTAATTAAAAAATGTATTATAATTTAAACGAGAAACACTCATGACGAAGCCACTATGATCTCAGAACATTTATAATCGGAGCCGGTGTGTCGTGTATTCCATCATATTACCAAACACTCAGGTGGTCGGACATTGATTAATTGAAACTTAAATCAATACAATAATGGAAAATGTACCAAAAGAACAATTATCGACATTCATAATATTTGGATGAAATTCATAGCCAAAACCAATGTAATTATCGTGCTAACACCACCTATGGTGACAGAAGATGTTAGTGGATTTGCATTGTCATGGTGAAACATAACACTTTTACGATTTACTTTCTCTGGTCTTTTTGTATAATTGAATAAATCACTTTGGTCAGTCAATGAATGTATTTAGAATATCTAAACCGTAGTTTTCGTTGCTTGATATAAAAATCAAAGAATAGTTATTGTACTTTTAAGATATAAAATATCCGACAATGATTTTCTTTTTTATTGTCACAATATGCAAAATATCAATACAAATTACAAGCGAAACCAGACGTAAGTATAGACTCTCAAAAACAAATATATCTAGCAAAACGTCAATTTAAGTTATCTCTTAAAATGCAAATATTCCGTTGCCAAATAAATATTTTTTAATGACTTTAGAATACATGAGTTATTTTTCATTGAATTATGGTTACTTTTAATGTTACTCTTATTATTAATTTTTATCATTATTAATACTATTACTTATTATTATTATTATTATTATTATTA
>JBBMKC010231148.1:0-11515 GCA_037834085.1 Bipalium vagum | reverse complement strand
CAGGGAGAAAGACTTCATACTATCCGACAATATTATATTCACCAAGAACAATAAAATATGGATACCGCAGGAGAAGAAACAAGAGTTTATCAGACATCATCACAAGCTGTTATCACATGCGAGGTCAGAGAAAGTAAAGAAATATATTTCCCAAAATTTTGACATGGAAAGCTTGAGTAGTACGGTTGCAGAAATTATAAGACAATGCTAGACGTGTCAAAGAGTTAAGACGATTACAACACCTATGAAGGAAAAACCAGTTAAAATCTCGTCGGTAGAGCCATTCGAAAAAGTATACATAGATATTTGTGGACCATTAAAAGAAATATTCCACAAAAAAGATATTTTCTGGCAATCATAGATCATTTTAATAAGTACATAGTACTTTTGGCCGTTGCAAGACAAGATGATAATACAGTCCTCAAGATGTTCCAAAATAACTGGATCCTTAAGTTTGGTACATGCTGATTGCGGGATATGTTTTGAGTCCCAAGAATTTAAAAAGTTGGTAGTAGACATAGGAGCAGATTTGATCTTCTAGCCCGTACCACCAAAATACAAATGGAGTCGTTGAACGGCAATTTCGTATCATTAGAGAGTATATAAACGCAACTTTAAAAGTAGAAAGAAAACCGATTGGGCAGAAATTTTACCAGAAATTGAGTATACTTTAAACGCATCTGTACAGAAGAAAACACGCATGAGTCCGGCGGAGCTAGTTTTGGGCCGGAGAATAAATAGAGAAAGATGGTTCAGTAGGAATCAAATAGCTAGAGAGGAGGCCATTGAGAAACCAGAAGAAACTTTACAGTCGGACACGCAGTCATGATTAGAAAAGAAGTTAAAACCAAAGATCAAGATAGATACGAGGGGCCATACGAAATTAAGAATACCCATGACAGGTGTTACGAAATGACAGATACGATTGAAAGAAAGTAGTCAGAAACATTGAAAAGATCAAGAAATTCTTTAAAAACGCGGGATGTGAGAATTAAAATGTTTTAAATAATTTTAATTAGTTTAAATATTTATTATTTAAATTAATTAATTTGTTTGAATAATTGTTATATTAAAAATTATAATTTCGAAATGACTTTTGATAATTTATCAACCAATATAAATGTAACTAACACGGTGTCTGTTTCCTTTCGATATATACGTACTGTTAATTTATTTATTCCTTTCTCCATTCTAATAATCACGTCTAAGAATGTTAATTTCTGATCCTTTTCTTTTTCAATCGCGAATTTGATATTTTGATGTAAATTGTTCATAAATGTGAGAAAGAAAAATTTTAATTTTTAGATACCGTTATTTAGCGATTTAAAATGTAAATATCAAAAACTAAAATATAAAAAGAACTAAAAAAATAAAAGTTCGAAACATGTTTCATGAAAATATATATTTGAATAAATTTTGTATTCATTTAATAATTTATTTATTATATTATTATTATTTATTCATTTAATTTTCTTATTTATTTAAATTTACATAAAAAATGGTCCAGAAAACGTACACGGCTTTTACAGATTGAAAAAAATACTTCGACCTTGGTTTGAAAATATTAATAATTTTCAATGCTAAAATCAATGAAATCTGTGATATGATATTATTGTCTAACAAATATTATCACTGTTATCTTTATATTATTAATTAATAATTTAAGTATAATAGGCTTTTTATTAATTATAATATTTGATGTCCAAGAAAGGCTGTTTTAATTTCCTTCAGAAAATAAACCTCTATTTCAAATCGATCAAAATATAATTTTTTTTAACTATAATAAATTAGAAAGCAGTAAAAATATTAGGTCCAAATTCTTTAGAAAAATATTTAGTAGATATCTATTTGAGTATTTCGAAAAGTATAAATTTAATAAAAGATGTAAATTTTAAATATTCAGAGTTTTAAAATTTCTAAATTAAAACTCTAAATAAGAAAATTTAATCAATACAGGTTTCAATTTTTAAATCATTTAATCTTTTGATAAATTTAGAAAATTAAAAGATTTTATTTCGTTTTTGGTTTGCATATTTAAAAGAAATATTAATTTTACCACTAAATTTGATACCGTTCTTCTTCACCATTAGTAATTTTGATATCAGAAATGGGATTCATAAATTGATGATTATAGTTGATTATAAAACGAAACTTTTTAAAATATCTGTATTTATAAAAATAAATGATTTATCTGCCAGAAATATAATTAGGTGGGCCGGAAAGTATTTTCAGGTTTTTGTTTAAATGCTTCATTAATATTTTTCATTTTATTGCTAATTTTAAAATCAATCTGCATACATTTTAACTTATTTCCTTTTAAAATATTGAATCTTAAACTTTACTTGTATTTTTATTTTTAATGGCCACTCATATACCAGAAGAGGTGCATATCCGACATTTTATGCTGTTTGAATTTAATAAGGGCAGTAGCGCAACAGTTACAACGAAAAACATTTGCAATGTCTATCCAAAATTATTGAACGTTCGAAAATACCAAAGGTGGTTTTCAAAGTTTAGATCCGGTAATTTGAATGTTTCGGACTATTATCGATTAGTAAGACCAACAACTTTGGATAATGACATCCCAAGGGTTAACATAGAGGCACAAAAAATTTAAAATTTTAACGATATTCAAAATACCCTGTCAAAACATTTCGCTCTAAATAAAGCCAACTGATTTTTATCGACCCGAGTTTAAAAATTTGCATGACAGATGGCAGAAGGTTATTAACAAGGTGTTTTTGATTTTAAAAATTTTATTCAAATTTTACTTGTTTTAATTTTATGAAAAAAACATTGCTTTCTGATCCACCTAATATTTCTTACACATTTCAGAACGAAAAAAAATACTAAAAATTCACCATTTATGGGAAGTCACTATATCTAATTTTAATATAAAAACTGGTGCAGAAACTTATGAAGAAAATTCTTCATGCAAAAAAATTTCAAAATATAATTTGACTGCTTCAAAATATATGATTTTTTGCATAGAGAATTAGAATATCCTGAAAACAGGTATGAATTGAAGATCAGTAGTAAGAAAAGTTGTGGGATGAAGATCCATGTCAAAATCATGCTTGTTGATCGTCGTTTGTTTGATAAGTTGATGTTTAGAAATAGTGAAACAGATTTATAAGAGAAAGTAAGTAGGTATTTTATAAACTCAAAGGCGAGTAAACTACAGGAAATAAATTGTAACCTTAGTTAATATAAAGTAGAGTATCCATCGGAAGAAGAATCTGGTATGTATTTGGTGAGACACCGTAATCAATCTTGTTATATGATCACAAGAAGGTTGTACCTAATCCAGAAATTTCCAGAAAAACGATAAAAATAAAATACATTATTTTACTGCTTGTTAACACCCAGCCACGTACCATAAAATGGTATAGAATCTACGAAAGGAAATAATACCTTTTATCTATCTAACTGCCACACATGAATATCACTTACTTGTCGTACTTTAAATCCTACGAAAAGATTAGAGAAAAGGGTCACTAACTGGAAAGATAGCAAAAATGAATTTTTTCGCAGAATTCATCAACTTTCTCAAAAAGAAAGTCATTGATAGCATTAACTGTCACTAAAAAAATAATACATCTTTTACAGTTCATATTTAAATTAAATAAGCACAATATTTAAAATAAAATAATGTTCAATAAAAAAATCAATATTTTATATTTTGACAAGATAATAAATGATATTCTGTAGTTCTTATCAAACGAAAATATGTAACTTGAATTTCAGAATGGGTAGGTTTTAGCTTCTGTTACATTTTCATAATCTTCATACCTTATATGTAAAACAATAAGCTTAACTGCATCGCCATTTCGACAGTAAAAATTTGATAAGTCACTTTAAATTTTCCTGGTATTGTTTTTTCTATGATTTTTGGTAAATCAAATCATAAATCTCAAATGACATATATTTCAACATTGACGAATTAACGTGTTGAAGGCTATAGAAATTTATCAGTAAAGATTTCTTAATCTTATATATCTTTTCAGTAAGTAGTTATTTTACGTTGAGTATTTCAAATTAAAAAAATCATTGATAATGAAAATATTTCAGTGGAAGAAATTTTTTATGGTTTATTAAATTCTTTTCACCTTTTATTTTTGTATTAGAAGGAAAATAAATTTTTCTATTTAATAATACCTACTTATTATTTTCACTTTCAGATATGTAAATTATTAATATTAATTTTAGGACTAAAATGAAAAGTTTAATAATAATAATAAAAATATAGTTAAAAAATAATAAAAAATATTTTTTATCAAAATGTATTTTATATTGAAATATTAATTCCATTTATTTCTTTTAAGGACTTATTTCTGATTTATTGTCTAGTTAAAAATTATATATCGATTTTATAATTTAAAAATTCATATAATTCTTGTTGGATTATTGGATAATAATAATATTGATCCCCATAATTCATGTTGATTATTATTACACTTTCCATTATTTGAAAAATGTATAAAATAACAGGAAAATATTAATCTGTGTATACTCAATATAAATCTAGTTTTGATATTTTTCATCTTTAAATTTAAAATAAATGATATTTCAATATTACAGAAATTAAAAAATATATACACATATACAAATTTAGAAATATTGTATATTGTCAAATTTTTACTAAATATAATTTTTTTAAAAAATGTTTAAAATTTATAATGAATTTAGAATAATCTTAAGAATAAGAAAATCTGCTAGGCAGTTATAACATTTCTGTTCTTTATATTTGAGTAAAAGTAATTATGAAAATAGTTGTCTTATAAAAATAAACAATTATTATTATTCTCTGAAAGATAGATTTTCGAGTAATTGATAAAAACGAAATTATTTTCAAATATACAACCGTTTAATTATGTAATTTTGTCTGAGTTCCAAATTGAAGACGAATAAATTAAGCATATTAAGGTCAAATTTATATATCGAATTTGTTCATATTTCATTATAATTACTTTGATAAAAAATATTTGAGTTTAATGAAAAATTGTAAACAATTTTTCTAAATGTCTATTATTTAATCGATAAATAAATTATCGAAAAAACTGGGACTTGAAAATTGAAAAAAATTAATGCCAAAAATCTTTTCTATCGTCTAATTATTTTTAAAAACAATTTCATTTTTTTCTTTTATATTTTGAATTCTTAATTAAATTTGATTTGTAACTCTTAATTTGTTCAAGCAGTTAAGTGTAAAATTTATGATTTTAATATAAGGATATATGTAAAAAGTAATCAACATAGTCTTGAGGTTGTTTCCAGATAACTTTTCCATTCTGATGAAATTAGTCTAATGAATTTTCTTTCCGCTGTTATATTTGTACATTTTTACAATGAATTCAATATTTTCAAAACTTTGATATCAGCGTAATTTTGATTTTGTTTAAAAGGTTACTAGTACAACAATTGATTAGATATGAATATTATTTTAAATGATAGTTCTACAATTTTGAACTTTGGTTATTTTTCACTTATATTTATTGATTACGCCATTTTGATTTCAGACTTATTCTATTTATCTGTCGAAAAAAACATTTTTTTAACTAATATTTTATTTCATTGATTTACACATGAAATCCGTTCAAATAGATATTCAATAACTCAGAAATCTTTTTTTTACAAATAAAAATTTTAAAAATTAGACATATTTAAACTAAGGTGTAAGTTAATATGATTATTTCATTTATAGTGTAATAACACATATCAATCTAAAGTGGGCTTTTTGAAAATATGTGAAAATCTCTAAGGGCTTTAATAGAACAACTTAAGTCAGAAATTGCGTATTAAACTTTCTTTAAGAAAAATTAAAATTTGTGTAAATTTTTTAAGCTTATTCATGTTGTTATTGATTTTCATATTAAAATATTTTTTAATGCGTTCACTATTTTATCATAGTCTAGATTCTTGACAAAATATCCGATTTATTCAATTCGCCAAAAGTCTAAATATGTTATGTTAATATTCTTATGTTATTTACATGAATAATCTTGTTAATGATCTACAGTAGTGATCTTTTTTGAAGTCCAAGTTCATATGTAATGATGAAATTATTAATTGTATGTGTAACAAAAGTATTCAATATAAATATTCTCTTTATTTACCTAAGATGTTTAATCAGAATGATGACTTATGTATTAGGCTCTGTTCACATAAAAATATGTGATAATAATAAAATAATAATAACAAATAATATTTATATTAATTAAAGATAGTATTTTTTTTATTAAAATGGTGAATTAAAGTATTACAAAAAAAATTGTCAATGTTATTTTTTAAAAATGATCTTAACTGTTATTTTTTAATTTAAAATTAAATAAATAATTTTGATTTAATTATTATTCATTCTTATTTTTCAGTTTTTAAGCTAAAATGGATTTTTGAAAATCATTTTATGCGCCGCCTGTCTTTAAACTCAGAATTTTATTTGATTTTAGAGGTTTAAAAACTTAATAACAGAAAATAAATCAATTTATTTAAATCGATTTCTGATTTTTGTTTTCTAAAAATAAAATTAAAAAATTATTTTATGCTGATAAAATAGCATATAATTGCGCAAAGTAAAAAGGATAAAGCATAATTTTATTGTTTTAAAAAATATTCGGATCGTGTTTTGTTGACCGACTTGATGTAACAGATCGGTCAAAAAAGCGATTTGATAGTCATTTCGGTAAAAAAAACATGATCCAGTATTCTTTGCAAAATTTTTTTAACATCCTTAATTGAGAAAAGAAAAGCAACTACAAAAATGTATTTTGTGTGTATTTCAAAAAATTTTATAACGAAATCTTGACATCAGTGTTCAAAAATTTTACTGACCTTTAAAGAAATTACACATTATTTGTATAAATCGCACCATGTTGCATTAAGAGTTCGATATTCTTGTAATCCATTTTCTAAACAATTAATTATAGTATTTTTATTATAAATAATAATTATTATTCACTACATTTATATAAAGAAAAAATAAAAAAAAATTTATTAATAATATAATAAATAAATATAAATATTAAATAATAAATAAATTAATAATAATATTAAATTTAATAATAATAAAATAATAAAAAAGGAAATTAATAGGTAAGTAAGTAAGCAATTTTAAATAAGTTTAAATAAGCAGGAAAATATCTTTCAAAATCACTCTAATTTCACAGATATAGATACTATAATTGTAATTGTTTTAAGTTGTAACTGCAGATTCAATTAGTAAAGAATAAAAGTTATATCACTAGCTTATTCATATACCTTCACAGAATATTTAATTATTATTTTCAACGAAATTAAAGAAAAACTAATATTAATATGCAAAGAAGAAAATTATTAAACTGTGTTAAGAAAACTTCATTTTATGGTGTTTTTTATTTATAATATTCGAAAAAATTACCCAAAAATAATTATACTATTCGCTGTTGAGAAACCGGATTCTGAAAAGAATTTTAACGGCATTTTGAGATTTCTTTCAGAGTATGGAGCTCAATAATTGTCAAAAAATTATGAAAAATGTGAAGGACGAAAAGTTGATAGTTCAATCACTTCTGATTCTTTACGGATTGATGCATAATGAAATTATGTCCGCAGTCTGATGCACTGGTGCCAAAATAAACGAGGATGCATGTTAGAAAAAACAATGTCTAAAAATTAAATGATTTTGTGATAGTCTAACTCTAACAGTCATTGTGGTATGAAATATTCAGCCCAGTCAACTCTCCTTTGAAAAAACGATACAAAAAATCTATGTAACGACATGGATGTATTTTTGGACCAATTTAGAAGCAGAATTTTGGTTTTAAAGGAAATAATAACTTCTCTCCCTTACGAAGTCTCAATCGTTAACCATATGTTTTTATCAAGAAGAGTCAATGTTACTGATAGATGATTAATATTATTGATATTAACATTTTAAAAATTATTAAAATTTAAAATTATGCAATCAAAAGTAGGGGAACAATTATTATGAGAATAAATCGATCTGTCACAAGTATGAACTTGTGGATTATAATGAAAACGTAAACACTAAAAACTTGGAAAGTTACAACAACAAAGTTAAGAGACGCCTAAAAAATATGCATGGCTGCAAGGATTAAGATTGTCAAAATGTTATAATAGAAGTTATACGGCTCGACCACAAGTGCGAAAATTGTTTGGAAAAATCGTTAGATTTACTTAAAAATTAAATAAATTATTTGTATTATCGAATTATTTTCTGTTATTCAATTTTTCTTATTCATTTGTTGCTATCGAATAATTAGTTGTTATTTTTTATTGTGACGGCTTATTAATTTTTTTTATAAATTAAAACTAATAAATAAAAAATGATGAGATCATAAATGGTCAACTAAATATGATGGTCCAAAATATTCTTTACAAATCCTCTTTTTATGGGATGCAGTAAGTGTATAAATTGAATTTGATATGTTGGATATAAGCCGATATCAAAATTAATAGCTTAAGAACTTTGGCAAACTAAAGATATAGTACATTTTCAATGAAATATTTATATTTATAGTATCAATGTGAATAATTATTTTAGTAATTATTAACTTAAATTGACCTTGGTACATTTTAGAAATATTATTACAGGTTGGTTATATTTACCGGTAAATAAGGCTGAATTTAGGGATTGATTTATTCATTGTTTGTTTTATATATTTGCTATTAATACACATATATTAGTATGAAAACCGAACTGTAGCGACAAAAAATTTAGTTTTTTTATCTGTGATGTCATTGTGTATCTTAAAACATTTATTTTTCAGGGTTTGGAAAACAGGCCTAAAAGAGAAGGAAGTTTGCACAAAGAATTGATTGATATTGATCTAGTGAGAGGTAATTCAATTATTTTTATTTTTGGTCATACAGATCAAAGGACATTTTTGTTCATTATTATTTGTTATTATTGGTTTTTTAAAATGGGTTTTTGTGTACAGGATCTACGTTTTCGAAAGCTAAGCCACGACATGGACTAAAATCAGTGATTATAAATGGTTTGAAACGGGTGCTTTTCTTTCCTTTTTATTACAATCACTGGCGAGATCATCTCACGAAAGAAGTTGTCAATTATTGTCTTTTTCATTATACAATCCAAATGTTGCAACTGGTTTTATATTTCATGTGGTCAAATTCCACTGAGGTAAAGTAATCGAATTTTAGAGAATTATAGACCTGTTTTTCTTCTAAATAAATAATTTTTTATTGAATGTAAATGTAGAGGAACAGAATAGCCAAAATCTTATTTTTAACAGAAACAAAGTCATGTTTTATTATCATTATTTATTATCATGTAATCTGATAAAAAGTTGAATTCAATCATATCATTTATGAGCAGTAGATCAATAATTTTGAATCGATTTATATTTTTAAATTAATTTTTATTTGAAATTATTATTTATGATCATGGCAGTTGAACAAAATTATTCCATTAATTTTCAGCTTCACTTTAATGTCATCAGGTCATCCGAAAAGAAATTTGCGTCTTGATCACTATTAAAAATTTGAATAATTAATCAATAAATTTATTATACATCATTTCATTAAAAATTCATAAAGTAAGTTTTACTTTTCGAAATAGTATGATTTATTTAAAATATCTACAGTTAATTTAAAAATGGCAACCTTAAAATGGATCAGAAGAGCATTTAAGAAATGACATGCTATATGAACTTAATAAATGAAATTCAACAACAGAGAGACCATGCTGAAGAAAAATTATGTTTATAAAAAAGAATTAGATGAGTGGAAGGCATGAAGATGGTTTTCAAAATTTAAATCGGAAAAATTTGTTTTAGAGAACTTAATTAATTAATCCGACTAAAAGATGATATCCAACGTTTGAATAATTTGATCCTGCATTGACCAATATAAGAACCGTTATCCTCCATCAAGATAATCTAAGACTGCATATCGCAAAGTGACCATAAAAAAATTAGGGAATTTGGATTGGCTGTTTTCCCTCATTCTTTTATTCCCCAGTTATAGTATCTTTTGACTTAACTGATCGATGTAGCAATCCTTTAAAAATAATATTTCAAAATCAAAATGATACTAAATCGACAAATCATAGTTTTTCGACTCAAAAGATAAAATTTTTTACAAAAGATGGATTGAAAATATTGTTTCTCGTTGGCAAAAAATCATAGAATTGAATACTTGATAAATCTAATAAAATTTTGTATTGATTGAATAAAAATGGAAATTTAATTTCGGAAGACCAAATATTGACCAATATATTTAGCGAAAATTATGAACCATATTTTTGAATTATAAAAGTTCTATTTTTTAAAAACTCGAAATTCATCTATTAAAACCATTTACTTGAACCGAGCGTGTAATGTCATTTTTGTAATTAAAATTATTACCTTTTTAAATTAAATTCATATCAGTGTTTTATTTCCTGTAAGATGTTGATGGACATTAGTTAGCGCCTGTTGATCTTGGAATTGAATTGACATTTTCACATCGTCTGAACTAGAATTTTTTTCATTTTTGTCTATTTATATTTGATTCTAATTTTTTAATTGATTATTTCATATATTTGGAATTCTAGAATCGATCGTACGAGTTTTTCTGCAGTGTGGATTAAAAAAAATTTTTGAAAAAATCAATTTAATGTTTTCTATATAACGTAAAATATTCTCCATTTAATGAGAGGATAGTTTTTAATTTGATTTTATTTATTAACCAAACATTTAGTAAAATCACAACAGAAACTAAGTTGTCTGTAAAGTTAATAAATATTTTTACGTATTTCTTAGGTATTTTTGAATATCGAGAATTGCATAAGAAATGTACTTAATAGTTATTTACAGTAGAAGTGGAATTAATCGGTACTCCATAATTTTTGTATCATATGATATTATTACATTTACAAATAAAATCAACATTATTTACCAACAATTTGCAGATAAATGTGTAATAATGTTTTTGATAATGTTAATAAGAAGTATGTTAATCTCTAGTATTCATTAAAGCTTTGATTTGATGGGGTATACTAACGATCAAATTTTACAAAAATCATCAATTTTAGGATCTGACCTCCAAACTTTGAAGACAGAAGTTATTAATTCGTTTTTTGTTATAGGATTGAGATTACAGACCTTTTTCTTTAGAATGAACCACATATTTTCGATGGGATACCAAACAAATATAACCAAATATTGAAATAACTAATACAGAAATAATAAAACCAATTTAATTATAGTGTCACAATTAATTCCGTCACTAATTATAAAATGTCCGATTTTCTTAATTTTTAAGATGACTTTTTCAATATTTCTATTTGGTTATTCTTAATTTTACATATCTCTTTCATATTGTTGGAATTAGTAAAAGTAGATTATGTCTAAACAATCATAGGCGTCATCACTATGCAAAACCAAGTATTCACGAAAGCTATTTTTACCTGTTTAATGATCTATAGCACCGGATTTTTACCAGGTTGAGTCAAAAGTTATTAGCGTTTTTTTTAATAAATTGAAATTGTTTTACTGCTTCATTATTACTATAT
>JBBMKC010231137.1:0-11515 GCA_037834085.1 Bipalium vagum | reverse complement strand
ATTATTATTATTATTATTATTATTATTATTATTATTATTATTATTATTATTATTATTATTATTATTATTATTAGGACTCTTTCTAAGGGCCCCCATAATTAACCCTACTCGGATGATATCTTTGATAAACCAAACACATGCTCGAATTCTGCTTGCATCATATATAAATAGTTAATACGATCATCAGTACCATCTAGGAATATTCCAAAATTGTAACTCCTGGCAGGTTAACATGTTTTTCCAAAATTATATTTGGGCTAACCTCGCTGCGGTACACCGAATTATGACGATTGATATGTTCATTCAACTTGAAGATAGTTTCATCTGACCACCATATATACCTAAAAAGATTTGATCTTCTTTTAAATTATTCATAAAAGTTTCACAAAACTCTAATCGCCTGTCTTCGTCTCCATCATCCAAACTTTGTAGTAGATGAGGTATTTAATCTTCAAGTTTTTTAATGTTCAACGAACAGTTTTATTACTTATACAGGGTTTTCCAAAAGAAGCTTTACTCTTTAAGTCGCTATTTCTCCGTACATAAAAATTAAAAAGCCAAGTAATTTTATTTATACCTTTATTTAAACACAGATATTACAAAAAATTATATTTTAAATATAATGTCATTAAAATGACCGCCTCGGGCAGTCTTACGTGTTTGGGCTATTTTTATGGAATTTTGCATAACTTTTTGGCATAAGTCAATTGAGATCATAGCAATTTGTTTTGAAATGTTATCTTTGAGTTGTGTAATAGTTTTTGGTTGATAAATATAAACTTTATCTTTTAGATATCCCATAAGAAATAGTCTGGAGCCGTCAAATTGGTAGATCTGGAAGGCCAATCAACATCACTGAAACGTGAGATCACGCCAAATGGAAAAGTTTCGTGTAATAATGCAATTGTTTTCCTATTTGGGATGTGGCACCATCTTGTTGAAAGTAAATATTCTTCGCATTAAAATCATTCAGATAAGGCTTAAGGAATGTTTCTATCATGTTTCGATATCTCTCTCCCGTTACTATAACTGTTTTATCTGCAGCATTTTCGAAAAGTATGGCCCAATTACACCTCTTGCCCATATTCCACACCATACAGTAACTTTTCGCGAATGTAATGCTTCTTCCTTCAAAACACAGGGTTTATTATTTATTTTTATTTTGTTTATTAAAAACACCTTCACTTAAGTGAAAATGACTTTCATCAGTTATAATGATTTTTTCCAAAAATGAGGATCCGCAATTGATCTTTCTAACAACCAATTACAATAATTCAGGCGACTTTGATGGTCTGATTATTTAAGCTTCTGAATTACGGTAAGCTTATAGGCTGTCATATGCAAATCTTCATGCATTATCCGCGACAAACTGGATTTTTAGAGATTTAATTCCTGTGCTCTTGGACTGATTAAGGTGCATTTATTATCTTCAATGCTTTCTCGTGTACTTGCAATATTTTCAGGTATAGGCGCAGATTGAGGTCGTCCAGATTTTGGTCTATCTGCTACCAAGTTAAATGCTTCAAAAACATTAACCAGACTGTAAATTGTTGGTTTTGATGGACTTTTGTTTTTCCAAAATTTTGCATTTAATTTTTTAACGGTTATTGAAATTTAACTACCACTCTAATAAAATATTTTGACAATTTCTGCCCGTTGTTGCATATTATAACGATCCATATTTTATTTTCAAATGTTTAATAATGTTAAATAAAGAGTGTATACGAAAAAAAAGGTCGCATACAAACACATGTGACACCTCACATATGATTGTAAAAATATAGGTAAGCATACAGATCTATAGCTGAATCATTAATTTATAATAAAGAATCTATAATTTTTTAGTTTCTATAAAATTTAGAAAAATGGTCTCAACAGAAGAAAGTATTCGCGAATTAATTGTGTGCAAAAAGCTGGAAAATGTGGATTTATCTCACAGAGATATTGCAAAAAGCCTAAATTTTGCCAAATTAACGATAACACTTGTGATTAAAAACTTCGATAAACGATTAAGCACAGAAAGAAAAGTTGGAAGTGGACGAAAGAAGGGATTTGTTTCAGAGAAAAAGGCCAAGGAGGTGGTACATACATTTCATAAAAATCCCGGAATCTCTATTCGTGATAATGCTAAAAAAGTTAAAATGTCGCCTGGTTGTGTTCAAGAAGTCCGCAAAGAGGAAGGTCTGAAATCATACAAAGTTTCAATGGTTCCAAACAGAAACGATAAGCAGCAGGCAACCGCCAAATATCGATTACAAAACTGTATGAAAATATCGTGCACAACTTTGACTTCATGATATTGACGACGAAACTTATGTCAAGGCAGACTTCAATCAGATTCCTGGTCAGCTTTTCTATACTTCAAAGAAGAAAGGCGATGTTGCACCAAAATTTAAAGAAAAAAATTGGACAAGTTCGCAAAAAATATTTGGTTTGGCAAGCAATTTGTAAATGTGGTTTGAAAAGCAAGGTTTTTGTAACGTGTGGTACTATGAACCAAACTATTTATGTTGAGGAGTGCTTACAGAAATGACTGCTTCCTATTTTACTTGTTCATAACGTTCCAGTTGTGCTTTGGTCTGATTTGGCAACATGTCACTATGGAAAATCGGCCATGGACTGGTACAATGAGAATGGGGTCAATATTGTACCGAAGAGTGCTAATCCTCCCAATTGTCCGGAACTCCGACCAATTGAAAAATATTGGGCTATAATAAAAAAGGAAATTATTGTTAAAAAAACAAAACTTGAAAAATGAAAATGAAATTGAAAAGGAATAGGTCAAAATATCATCCGAGGTTACTCAAAATGATGTGCAGCACCTAATGGGAAATGTGAATTCCAAACTTCGATCTTTTGCATACAAAACCGCCAAATAATAAAATATGTAATTTTTTGTAAATATATTCTTATTACGTTTTTAGATATTCATAAATTTTTGTATTTAGCTAAATAAATGTGGATTTGATAGCTGTATTTTGCCGACCAGTTTTTTTCGTATACACCCTTTATTAATTTATTTAAACAAAAACTACTTAGTATTTAATATGTTAAAAGTAGTAAAGCTTCTTTTGTAAGACCCTGCATGAGACTGTGTATAAGTCTTCTATTAAATTTAGAAAAGTGCTTAACAATAATTCTGTTAATTTAAAAGGTTTCTCTTTACTTATTGCTGAAATTGATCTTCATGATCTTGGAGCATCACTTACATTTCCTGTTTTTTAAAACATTTTCTAATTAAATCTGTGATGTATCGACTCTGCATCTGTCAAGTTTAAATGTCTCAGGTAACTAGCGACAGGCATCAGCAGTATTATTATTATTGTTTCCATAACAAAGGTAAATTGGTTTCACTTTGTTCTTCAGTTAATCGCATAGTTATATTTATCTAAAATTATAATAAAATAAATATCAAATATTAGGTTTTTAAGTTAGAAACGAGAGATTTTTAAAACTTTAAAAGAAATATTTATTAATCTAAAAGTCAATTTTCATCAATGTCAATGACTTTTTACCATCTTTCATGAAGAGAACGAAAACCATTATCGACTAATTCATTTTCTGTGAGAGAAAGTATTTGACATCCTAAGTCTGATTTCTTTTACATTTTGAATATTTCTACAGCCAACGAGTGCTGCATTGACCTGAATCTAATAGTAGTCTGATGGAGCCAAATATTATACTGTGTAATTGAAACGATATTTAATTATTCTGAGTACAGAGCACTTGTGATTGGCTCCCGAGAATCAAGCAATTCAAAGTAAACTAAACCATTTACATGTTTCATCACACACCTAGGATCGCTTTTGAAGTCGGGATTAGTCTTTTATCAGAATTTAATCAGTTTTTTTCTGCAAAACCCACTTCTGAACAGACGTAAGAGTTGTTTCAAAGAGAGCAAAATTATTGGATTTGCACAATTAATATTTGACTTAGGCTAATACATACTGCCATGTTTTTAAGATTAATTTGATGTTGGAATCATTCGCAACATCTATTTTTTTTGTCAATTGAGTGTAAATTATTTACTATGGTCACGTAAATGCATTCGAACCTCTCAGTAAGTTCTCGATGATCAGTCTCATTTACTTCTTTCATGTCATCGTTATCTACGCTTAAAGAAATTTTTCATGCTGCTCATCTTTCAGATCTAAATTTCAATGTTTGAATCGTTGATATCATCTAATAAAAATATCATCAAAAGCATAGAAATTGTGCAATATGTTTTTGAGGCAGTCTTTGGTTGTTTGAAATCATATCACATAAAAATGCAAATTTTGTATGTTTGGTCACCCATATTTCTAAGATTATTTTTCAACTAAAAATTATAAATAAGACAAATATGCAAAATAAAACGAAAGCTTTTTTGGTGGTTTATGTAAATTAAATCGCGCATTTCTAACTTAACCAAATAAAATTATCTACAAAATTATATCATATAATTAGAAATATTTACTATTAGGTGTATGAATAAATAACCGGAATTTTTTGAAGAAGTAATTAAGAAAAAACTAAAGTTATTAATATTTATTAGATGAATTAAACACATTTTTTGTTAGAAGTATTAACCATCACTTGCCAATACTTGCATTAAGGTAAGGTACAGATTCCATTTTGAAAACTTTTTCGGGCGCCCAAATCTATCATCGTCCTTGATGTTGAAATCATCATTTTTAAACCGATGAAATCATTCAAAAAATTGGGTTTTTGACAAAACATCTTTCCCATATGTTTCCTCTAATAAACGGTGACTTTCAACTGCAATCTTCTTGGAGAAAAAGTATCCTAACAAAACTTAGCACAAATTTTGCTTTTTTCTCTAATTTTCAAAATTTTGCACATTAGATTAACTAAAGAAGAATATTTAAACAAATCATTCTTACATTTAAATTTGATAGATAAATATTGATATTTTAAAATAACATATTATTTATGTACTACCAAGCATTTTAAAACTGTAAAAGTTTTTGTCTGCTTCCAGTTACTTATTCACAAACCTAATATTTATGAATTTATAATTCTTTTGATTAATTTTATAGTTAAAAATATAAAAATTTTATTATTATAATTATTATTATAGTCATGCTGAATATAAAAAAATTAAGATTAAATTATTAACAAATAAAACTTATCTATTATCCTATTATAAAATAATGATATTTAGAGCAGAAAGTAATGTAATTGAAGGTGCCCCAAAAAGAAATCGGAGACCAAAAATTAAAGTTTTAAATAGACATATATTTATACAATATAATATCAATCAATTATGTATTCATCATCGTTATCGACAATCAATCTTTCCATCAAGGACTGGATACCATACTTATAAAACTAAGCAGATTTTTCATCGAAAAAAATTGTAGGGCTGATTTTACCTTATCATTATTGATAAACCTTTTACCTTTAAGGAAGTGCTGCAGTCATCGAAAAAAATGGTGAGATGTCAGGGCTATAAGCTGAGTGGGGCAACACATTCTAGTCCAGCTCACGGATGTTTTGTTGAGTAACTTTAAAGGTGAGATGCCTAGCCTAAGGAAGAATTTATCAACTTTTTATTGACTAAATCTGAGCGGGTTTTTGCAAAAGTGCATCAACCAGTCAATCCAATTGTTGACATTAGAAATTTGAATCATCAGTTTTCTCACAATCAAGCATCTGCCAATATACAGATCCCTTTCAGTCCCACCATAAACATAACAAACACGTATTACCATGTATTAGTCATCTTGCACTTGGAATTGAAGTCTGTTCTGTAGAACCCATTGATGATGACGATCAGGGTTCTCATAAAGAATCCTCTTTTCATTTGAAGTGACTATTTATTTCCAAAATTGTTCTTTGTTGTTTTTTTAGATTTCCATTTGAAATCATAATCCTCATTATTTTAAATCATACCCCAGCTCTCTGTGAATTTTCAATACAGTACTGATGATCTCAGACAGTCGGCTTGTTACTTTTGAGATTACCAACAATTTCTGCCACGGTTTTCCTGGGATCTGATTCGGCCATTTTTTGTATCCCGAATCGGTGGTCGGTCAGTTTTCGAGAAGTCTGTCAAGCTTTTATCACCATTTCTAAATCATCTGAATTGAAATCATGTATTGGGTCTCACTCAATTCATTCTTCCCACAAATTCCTTTGGTCCTTAGGTAAATAACTGCTGCACTAGAGGCTTGGTCAAATTCATGGAGTAAAAGTGTGTAATATGTCTAAAGTCTACATCCATATCTTGATATTTAAAAATGTATCTAGTAGCGATAGTATTTAAACAACTAATCGATTAAATATCACCTAATAATTAAATATAATTTTATTTATAAGCAGCTAATTTAATATCAAATAATTGAAATTCAAATGGTACTTGCAAAATCACCTGTATCTTTTTGGTACACTTAATATAACCCTATAATTGTTATTTGCAGATTTATCAAAAATATATAAATAAGAGATACGATTTATTAGAATTACACAGGCTTCAATAATGATAATAAATGAGGGATACCTTTAATTTTCAAGGCAAAATCAACACAAAATATTATTATAAATTGAAAGGTTAATAATGAATCTGTTATAAATATTGTTTTATTGAGCCTTGAAATACCTATGAAAATGTTGTGAAATGTTTTTAATAAAAAAACAGTAAAATATTATCAGTCTCAGTCTCATTGAACCATTTTTCTATAAATTGAAAGCCACTGACGGTAATGGTAAAATATATGGAGATTATAAAGATAAATTGCGAAAATAAATAAATAATTTTTGCCATTGCTAATGAAAAGGAAATTTGTTATAATAAATAATGCTTATATATGTGGTAATAAATGTTTATCCGTATGACATTTTATGAATAATTAAAAGTATGGCCGAATTAATAAAACAATAATAACAATAATAAAAGCAAATAATAAAAATAAATATTATAAAATCTCTGCATAAAATATTTTCACATATATAATTTTAAAATTATAGAAAAAATTAAAACTTTTTTTTTTAATTTGGAAAATATCCAATTACTGATTAAAAATTAATAAATATTAATTTACACAAAAACGTAATTGTTAAATCAATAAATATATCCAATAAGTTTAAGCAAACTTGTCTCAGAAATAAAATTAATTGATTAAAAATAAATTTAAAATGATAATTTTTATATTAAAACATTTGTTTTATTCTTTCGATTCGCTTTCGTGAAATTAATATTGGGAAATTTAATTTAAAATATATATTTAACCGTAACAAAAAACCGTGGGTCAAATATAATGTTAACTTCTTATTGTTTCTACACATTTAGGGGATTTCTACATTTATTATATGGAGAAGAATGTCGAACTAAAGACTGCTTTGGTAAGAACATGTGGTGTCTTTTCTTCCTTTATCTTTCCTATCTAATGGTTTTCACTCTCCATAGAACAGATTACATATTTATAAGTTATCTGTACACAATTTTAATCAAACATAAATTTTTCCTGAGTGTATTTATTGAATTGCTAATCTTAGTAAACATTAGGACAAACGCAATGTCTATTTTGATAGTGTTATTTTTTGTTTTAATTAATCCAATTGCTGGAACTTAAAAAATATTAAATATTGAAGTTTATTCGTTTTATATTATGAAAGTTAGATAGCGGAACTTCCGATGAGCATATATTAAGTAAATGTGTTTTCGATAATTGTACTGTTTCTGAAAAAACTTTCTAAAATTGCTTCAATTTTACTAAATATATAAAGTCGTTTGAACTTTATGTTGTTATTTTTCTGATAATGCGGTGATATTTAAATCTCAATGGTCTTTATTTACACTTTCTATATATTTTATATATATTAGATAAATAAAAGTCAAAGAAGGAAACTACATTTAAATGACGATATACATATATATATTAGTTTCCAAATTAACAATTTTTTATCTAAAATATTAGATCATAAAGTATGAAATGCATAAACTGATACTAAACATTTATAAGTCGAATCCTTAACAAGAAACAATGATAATAATTAAAAGAAACGACATAAGAAAGGATACATTTTTGACATATCGCCGACAGTTCGTAGATGTGTACATCAAAAAACTCTGATTTCAGAAAATCAATACATTGTATACGATACTTTGTTTATATACACATTTACATAGACAGCTTCTTGGGATTAGAAATTTAAAGATGTTAAAGATGTAGATAAAGATGGAATAAGAAGAATGATCAATAGTTTCCAAATATAAAAAATGTCTTACTGTATTTTTTTTCAAATCGCGTTATTCTCACAAAATTTTAAAACAAGAATTAATATTTTACAATAAAAGCTCGCAGAGATAATCAAGTTAAAAATAAAAATTATGCTTCTTAAATTTGATGACTTTTTTTTTTATTTTAATTTTTCTGCAGAAACTTTTCCATACTTTCCTTTTATATCTTTCTCAATCATTTTTAATCTTATATTCATTTTCTTAATGTTAAGTTCCTCAAAATGGACATGAAACGTGGTTAAAAATTTTCAAATATTAACACTCTTTCCATTTCCAAAAATTCGTTTGTTTTAAAAATGTAAAATTTTTTGATATATTAATTTATAAAAATTTGAATAAAACTAATTTTTCAAATCAAAGAATACTTTAAATAAAATTTAACAAAATTTCAATTAAGGAAAGATTGATTATGCTTTCTCCATTCCATGAAATAACGTCCAGTTTTAAGTTTTGAATCACTAATGATTTTCAATTTTTCCTTTCCTAATCATTGCCAAAATTCCCCACACAAAATTTATTTGCAATTTTTTCTTTTTTGTTTACAATTAACATTCATTTGATAAAGGCATTTCCTAAATTCCGACGAGTTGGCAGAAGTGCATTCTTGCTGAAAGAGCTTACTTTGATTAATTCCATTGTTCCATGTTAAAAATTTCACTAATCCAAGTTTTACTTTTCCTAATTTTTTTGGAATGCTGGTTTATTAGAGTTTTGAGGTGAGTTTTATTCAACTATTTGTACAGATGACCAAATCCCACGTCATTGAAATTTATAACCAATATTAAAGTGCAATTCTCTTGGAATCACTTTTGATTGTTTTTAAAAATTCACCGTCTTTGTAATTATACATACTATTATGATAATATTTTGTTTTTGAAACTTTTGAATCCATCATTTGAAAATAAAATTTTAATGTCCGATAACCGCTCCAAAAGAAGTAAATGTTTTGGTTTGTTTGATGGAATTGATCAGGAATACTTATTATGAAAATCGAGTTTTCAATCAAACTAAATATTCTCAAGACTGTTGTGCACTTTTGAAGAAATTTTCCATTTTTCCAATATAAATAAGGTGATATTTCATTAGAAAACTGAAAGACACAATGAGTTTGTTTGGACTCTTAATGAATTGAATAACTCTATTATTGGTTACTATACATTATATTACATTAACCGCTCGATATAAGCAAGGTCGATATAAGTATGTTCTATATAAGCAATAAATTAAAATTTATTTATTAATAATTCTAAGTCTATTTAATTAATATTATTTTGTTTAATTTTAGTAACTTTATTTAACAATTTAAATTCAAAAGCTATGCAGAAAAATAAACGGAGCTCTATTTCTATGCAAGACAAATTATCAATTTTAAAAGAGATTGAAAGTGGGAACAAGCCAAACGATATATGTAAAAAATATTCTATCTATGCATCAATATTATCTAGAATCAAGATTAAAAATTCAATTGAAGATATCCAAGGTAACAAATTAACGGAGTGCTTAATCGAAGAAATTATAGATCCACTACCTAAGCTATACCAGTCTATTTTCGGAGATAGTGTAATTACAAATGATGAAATCTTACACTGGGCTGAAGGGTCTTATGATACAACCATGAAATCAATCACAGAAACTGACGACGAAGATTGGCGATGACATAAAGAAAAACATTGACAATGTTATTAACTCATTCAATACTGTTATAGAATGGGATGAAAATAATAATATCTCGATTAATGAGATGCTTTTAATGCATAGAATTCGAGAGAAGGCTGTAGTGAAAAAATATATAATTTTATACTTGTTTTTTTATTCAAAAATAAAAATTCGATATAAGAAATTTATTTGGTTCATTTTATTGCTTATATCGAGCGGTTATTGTATATAATATTTTTTACTAACTCCTTAAATATTGACGTTATCTTTGTCGTTTAGAATTTTATTATACATATATAATAATAAAATAAATTTCTCTTGTACACAGTAAATATACAGAAATATTCATGTAAATAAATAATAATTACACTCCTATCAGAATCAGACAAAAATATCCATTTTAATTGCAAAGCATTTCTTACTTCATCTTTCTCTGTGTCTCTAATTATCCATTTTTTCCTCATTTCTTCTGGGTTTTTGTAATTTGTAAATATATTTGTTGATGGTAGTCCTCACATGATTATCAACTTCCAATGGAACTATCAAAAATAAATAAGATAAATTAATTCCTTCAACAAATTACTTTTTCAAATTAACTTTTTCTGGAAGAATGCTTGAAAAAGAGCTTATTTTCTCGTGAACTTTGAACTCTTTTTAAATTCTCACAAAGTTTTAATATTTTGAACAAACATTTATCATCCAGTAATTCTTCGCAGAAGTCTTTTCTACATTTGATAATTTTAAAGATATTACATCGTAAATTTATTCCAAAGATTAAATAACTTTTAGTCAAATTGTTGATTTCTTTGGAAATCCCAAAAAATATTTTCACGAATGTGAATGAATAGTTTATAAAGTAATAAAATAATGGAATATTAAATTAAAGAATTTTAAATAATATTAAATAGCACTTTTGGACTAGCCCGGTAATTCTCTTGACATGAATCCGATAGAAAATGTTTGGAAGGCTTTGAAAGATCAACTCACTCAGGAAAAAGTGACTAGTAAATGTGAAATGATAGAGAAAATAAAGTATTTGTGGCATAACAACACAAATTTTTAACCAATATCCATATAGGATAAATAGAAAAATGGCCTTAATTTGCAAATGAGCTCCTCAGGCGGATCACCATTGCTTTTCATTAGATCCCTTGCAGAGCAGCCGACACTGCAACTGCGCAGAATTTTTTTGAAAAACATGCATTTCTCCGAAAAATTGCCCCACCAAAAAGGCGAAACAATTAATCGGTTTTTCAATTATTAGAAAGAAGGATAAAGCATTTCAAAAAAGTCAGCAGACAACCATTAATTCTGTCAAACCATGTAATTAAGAGTGCAGCTACTTCTTAAAAATAAGGGAATGTTGACCAAATATAAGTTTTTTTGTGCAATACATATGAACAACATTTTTAGTGTTTTCAGCTTAATAAATCATTATTCTTGTATTTAATAATGCATAGCGTAAAAATACCATTTAAAATTGATTTTACGATTAAAACAACTGTGGAGACTCAAGAGAAATTAGAATATTAGTGAACTAAGACATTGATTACTGACCTTTTATTAATTATTGACCTTTTTGTTATATGTAAATAAATATTTAAAAACTTTTATTAT